>JAVXUO010002458.1:0-39144 GCA_033065855.1 Escallonia rubra | reverse complement strand
CCGCCTCAACCCTCCAGACCCCTGGCGATAGGACTCGCAACATCTTCCCTGCCCGTGGCAGACACGCCGCGTCCCGTGATGCCCCCGCACAGGCAGCAGCCAGATCTTGGGCCATTATTACAACAAGTCTCTCCTACCATGGCGCCTCAACACCTTCCAGCCAGAGAGCTCTTCTGAGACTCACGAGTCCATTGAGATGGAGCCTAACCCCTACTTGAGGGAGCAACACCAAATGACAGGCTAAGTGGTGGATATGTCTCGTCCAACCACTCATGCTGCCCTCCATCCGCCCGCATCAACGCCCGCCATGTATCGCCCTTCAACCGTCCTGCCCATCAAGTTATACCGTCAGGGGACTCCGGGGCTCGCGGCACCGACCGGCCATCAACCTTTGGTCGGCCAGGAGGAACCACCTTCCCACTATGTTTCAAGGCTGACTTTGACGCGCTTCTGCGCCGACTGTCACAGCAGTCCGCACCCGACTCAGCAAGTCGATTGACAAGCCACGCGCCATATGCTGACGAAATAGCCATCATTCCCTATCCGTTCAAGTACAAACAACCAGTCTTTGTGCTCTTCAACGGGCGCGAGGGCAACGCCCGGGAGCATTTGACGAGATTTGCAGGCTCATTAGAGCAGTATGGACCGGGAGACAGCTTGAAGTAGAGAATTCCACAAGTCCCTTACAGGCTTGGCCTACACTTGGTACCACCAGATCCCTGCGGGGACAGTCCATTCATGGCATGAAATGGTCCAACTCTTCATGGACAAATTCCACTACGAAGCTGAGCGCGTCACCATAGTGGACATCGCCGGCATTCGCCAAGCCCCCGGGGAAGACTTGACCAAATATGTACATCGCTTTCATCTTAAATGCCTCGATTGCACTAACTTCAGTAAGGATTATACTCTTGTGTCAATATGAATCAAGAATATGAACGACGTGTACCGGGTGCACCTCGAGAACTTACAATTGAGATCATGGGGACATCTCAAAGAGACGGCAAGACGTACTTACGAGACGGTCGGGCCTGTCAAGCCATGGAGGCCTCGGCCACAGAATGCATTAGTGGCCTCAGCAGCACCACCCAGTACCCAGCGCAGCGGCACCGGCACCGGCAACAACAACGGCAATATCAGTAATTACACTGGCTTTAAACGCCAGTTCCCGGATAGGGACCAACAACCAGACAAACGCGGCGACAACAAGAGACTCCACCTGTATTTCCGTGCAATTTAGATACAGTGAAGGATCTATTGACAGAATGGGTTGTCAACGACAACAACTTCCACTTACCACCTGTACGACCCCATCACGGACGAGGAAAGAACCAGGCCCAACTACTGTCCCTTCCACCAGGCCCTCGGTCATCCTCTCAAGAACTGCAATGCGTTGCGGGCCATCTTTGCAAGAAAAGTCGCGTCAGGCGAGCTACAACTGCGGAAGAATAATGATGTGAGGAAAGAACCATACCCAAACCATGGCAACGATAACCGGGAGCACCAGGTGCTCACGGTTACCACTGACCACGGCGAGCCGCTCGCCCCCAAAGCTTCTGCGGAAGTCTCTCCTTTGATCACAGCTCATGTACCTCCTACCCCCCAGCCAATCTCCTCGGCTGGCCAGATGACGAAGATCAAAGGCTTCTTTGATGAAATGGGGTTTTCACCCGCAGCACGGACCTATCTCTCGGATTGCTTGATCGAGGTTACCACAGGCCTCGGGCCCGAGTGCTTCACCGCCCAGGCTGAGCTCAGACATGTCCCTTCCACTGCATTTATATTTTCGGACGAAGACTCACCAACCGTCGAGCACCATAACCGACCACTATACCTTGAATGCACCGTCAACGGCACCGGCTTTCGCCGCGCCTTAGTAGATTGCGGCGCCTCAATCAACATCATCCCTCTCGTCACTTTGCAGCGGGCCGGTATACCGCAAGAAAGATCATTCGGGACCCTATCAAGATCACTGGCTTTGGACAAGGCCCTCAGTCCACTCTTGGCCACATCACTGTCGACCTAATGGTCGAAACTGTCCGGCGTGACACCACTTTCCATGTAATAGATAGCGAGGCTTCCTTCCACCTCCTGCTTGGGCGGCCTTTGATCCATATCAACAAGGCTGTTCCCTCGACATACCACCAGTGTGTGAAACTGGTGGCCGGTCCTGCGGGACATGAGGTAGCAGTAACCATCCCCGCAACCAAGGCCCCCTTTGAGTGTACCGAGTCTTATTTTGCCGAGGCCTCCTTCTTCACCGACCTTGCTGCAGATAATGAGAATGCCACTCACATCCACTCCACCAAGCTACCAGATTGGGACGAGCTGTGTGGGAACAAGCCACCCAAATCCAAGTCCAAGTCCAAGAAAAACAACAAGAGCAAAGCATCAACCTCCACATCACCATCTGAGGTCCCTACCATTTCCCCGCCTTCATCCCCCAAGCCCAAAAAGCCCAAGTTTGAAACCACCTTCCAGCGCGTCATCAAGGACGGAAGGGTCATTTACCAGTTATGACGGTGTCCGGGGGGACTGCTGCCCGACTGCCTCGACCACCACCCACCTACGGAGACAGAATGGTGTTGTATGGCCGAGCACTGCCCGCCAGATCATGAGCTTACCCCGGGCGCTGCACCCCCCTGCTATGAAGACGGCACGCGGCCGCAGGCCGAAGATCTTGAAGAAATTAACCTGGCTGATTCGGGCGAGGAACCTCGACTGACCTACATTGGCACGAAACTCGCCCCATGCTGAAGAGAGGAACTGGTTACCCTCCTCCGCGAGTATCGCGACGTGTTGGCATGGAGTTACAACGAAATGCCCGGATTAGACCCTGCCTTGGTGACACACCATCTTAACATCACCAATGGGTTCAGCCCAGTTCGACAGCATACGCGATCCTTCCGCCCCGAACTTGAAATAAAAATCAAACAAGAGATTGAACGACTTCTGCAGGCCGGCTTTATCGACCCATCACTCATCCTATCTGGTTGGCCAATCTTGTTCCTGTGCAAAATGGACAAGTTCGCGTTTGTATTGACTTCTGCGATTTGAATAAGGCATGCCCTAAAGATGAATTCCCACTGCCCAATATTGATATGCTCACGAAGGCTGCCGGACACGAGACCCTGTCCTTCATGGACGGCTTCGCCGGCTACAACCAAATTCGAATGAACCCAGATGACTGTGCCAAGACAGCTTTTCGGACCCCGATGGGTAACTTTTGTTGGAAGGTCATGCCTTTTGGTCTCAAAAATGCGGGTGCCACCTATCAGAGAGCTATGACAGCTATCTTTCACGACATGATACACCGCACAGTGGAAGACTATGTTGACGACCTCATTATCAAGTCTAAGAAGGAAAGTGAGCATCTTGAGGACCTTCGGGCAGTCTTTGACCGATGTCGTCAATACAACATGCGGATGAACCCGCTCAAGTGTGCCTTCGGAGTCTCCTCTGGCAAATTCCTCGGCTTCCTGGTCAGTCGACAGAGTATCGACGTTGACCCCTCCAAGGCCGCCTCTATCCGAGAGATGCCACCGCCCAAGAACACCAAGCAGTTAAAAAGTTTCCTTGGCAAGGTTTCTTATCTCCGCAGGTTCATCCCTGCCTTGGCCGAACTCATCACGCCCTTCCAGCACTTGACGCGCAAGAGCGCACCGTGGAGTTGGGGTACGCCCCAACAACAAGCATTCGAACAAATCAAGGCAGTCCTCATGTCACCGCAGACCATGGCCGTCCCGCAGCTAGGCCTGCCACTCTTGCTTTACCTAACCTCCACGCCCAGATCTATAGGGGCGTTACTTGCTCAAGAAGTGGATGGAGTGGAACGTCCGGTTTATTATCTCAGTCGTTCAATTAGAGGACCCGAGGCCAATTATTCTGAGCTCGAAAAGCATTGTTTCGCCTTGGTCTATGCCTCGCAGAAATTCAGACACTATTTCTTGTCGCACCAGATTATACTTGTCACCAAGGCTGACCCATTACGATACATGCTCACTCGCCCGGCCCTGTCTGGCCGACTTACTCGTTGGTTACTGCTACTGGCCGAATTCGGCCTATCCATCAAGAATCCTACGGCTTTGCGAAGCCAAGCACTCGCAGACCTTTTGGCCTTCTTCCCGCGTCAACAATGCGAACCAACCTCACATCAATTGCCTGGAGAAGAGACGGCCCTGACCTCTGATGTTGATGAATTGTGGACACTTGAATTCGACGGCTCAGCCACTAGCAAAGACTCCAATGGGGCTCCCATCCGGCAATGAGGTGCCGACATTGTCCTACGGAACCCAGAAGGTGTTACCACATCTATGTCCTTCAAACTCGCATTCCCGGTATCTAACAATGAGGCCGAGTACGAGGCCCTCGTTATCGGCCTCATGCTAGCCATCAGCATGGGGGCTAAATCGTTGCGTGTAAAGGGGGACTCGAACCTAATCATGAAGCAAGCCGATGGGGAATTTGCAGTCAGGGAGCCAGCCTTGGCACCTTATCGTGCCTTAGTACAGCACTTGGAGGGACAGCTTGGCCATGTCCAATACGAACATCACAGCAGATGCCACAACCGACATGCGGACAGCTTAGCCACGATCGCGTCAAAAATAGACATTGACGGCGAACAACGGGTGCTAACCATTATCAAAAGGACGGCACCATGCACGACATTGGACTTGGTACCAACAGACACTACGATCGATGATTGGAGGCAGCCGATCGTCGACCAGCTTAGGGCACCGTCACTCGCTTCCGTCTCCACTCGTACAGAATTCTTTATGTTAGGAGACATCCTGTACAAGCGATGTCCAGGAGGCACTCTGGCACGATGTTTGGCTCCGGCAGAAGCAAAGCACAAATTACGATATGGACATCAAAAGTGTTGCGGCCTCGACGGACCACCGCTATACCCGCGTCTCCAGCGGATGGGTCTCTTTTGGCCTTCCATGGCCAGCGATGCTTCGGGTCTACAGCAGGGTTGCTCGGAATGCCTATATGCACCAGCCCGTACGGAAGCTCTTGTCGTCAATGTTGATGGTGACTGGCGCCAGCCCTTCCTGCAATATCTGTCCCACGGACTGCTACCCTCTGACCGCAGCTCGGCACAAGTCGGTCAAGTATTTCGAAACGGAAGGCGAATTATTTTGCAAAGGATTTTCGGGACGCACACTCAGATGCTTACAGGGTGCCCAAGCAGTCGAGGAGATCAACGAAGTGCACAATGGTGCATGTGGCGAACATCAAGGCTCTCAGAAGTTGTATGCAGAACTACTTAGGCTAGGGTACTACTGGCCAACTATGGAATCCGATGCAATCTCTCATGTATGACACTGTGAACCCTGCCAGAGGTACGCAGGTAGGGTGCACATGCCCGCATTCGACCTACGTATGATCGCGGCCCCTTGGCCATTCCACTCTTGGGCTCTCGACCTTATCGGCCCCATACATCCACCATCAAAAGGTCACATTTGGATCATGGTCGCAACGGAACGTTTCACAAAATGGGTCGAAGCCATACCCCTGCGAAAGGCCACGGGGGGCGCCATCGCCAACTTTTTGCGCGACCACATCATATGTCGCTTCGGCATCCCCCGATGTATTATCTCCGACAACGGCACGCCATTCATCAATCGGGATGTTCGGACCCTCATGGAAGCAGACGATATCAATCACGCCACGTCAACTCCTTATTATCCGCAAGGCAACGGTCAGGCTGAGGCCTCTAACAAAACTTTATTGCGCGTTTTGTCGCGCATGGTCCATGACGCGAGCAACTCTTGGTCCGAAAAGTTGAGTCATGCCCTCTGGGCCTACAGAACTTCCAGACACACAGCTATCAAGGCCAAACCTTTCTCCCTCGTCTACGGGGATGAATGTGTAGTGCTGGCCGAGATCGCAGTCGCCTCGGCGCGTCTATCCCTCAGCAGTGGTCTCGGGGAAGAGGAAACTAGAATGGTGGCCCTTGAGAACCTTGATGAAAAGAGGGCTAATGCCATGCGACGAATGAAAGCATATCATGAGAAGCTTGTCAAAGCCTACGGGAAGACCGTCAAACCTCGCTCCTTCGCAGCAGGCGACCTTGTCCTCCAAGCCGCCAAGCACGTACGGGCCAATTTGTCAGCTCCTAAGTTTACACCTAAATGGGAAGGGCCATTCGAAATACATACTGCCAGGAGCAATGGCTCGTACCTCCTGCTCAATCCAGACGACGGGCAACTTACCGCCCCTGTCAATGGTCGCTATCTGAAGAAGTACTATGCATGACCAGCTTGCGGCCCCCCCCCCCCCCCGCAACCCGACATCTTGTGTATATGCACACACGTACTAGCTTGTACTTTTGTTGTTTTGTTACGAGTTCCTTTTGTGTAAAGACATTTCCTCAATCCACGCACTATCAATATACAATCTTTTTACTCTATACCGCTATACTTTGTCTCTACTTCTGTATTCATTTCTAGTTATCATGTTTGTCCTCGATAACAAAAAACAAAAAAAACAAAAAGATCAGCAGAACGAGGAAAGGACGGGGGGGGGGGGGGGACACAGACAGACATCCAACAGACGCAACACGCAATCGCAACCTACAACGTTTATACCATACATCCATGACAAGTGTTAACAAAACAGCATGCAATTACATTTCATATACCAACAAGCTAGGTGTTTATACATACATAAAATGTCTTTGGCCACTACCGGGCACTCCCTAAACAGCAAGTCTATGATAAACCTACCGGAAGCTAGATAACAAAGTGGCCACTGGGTGAGCGCTAAACGCCTGTAATGCCTGACGCTGAACCTGTAGCGCCGGCCGCACCGCCCCGAACTCACCCTGCCGCCTCAAACGCGCAGCCTCTCGCACTTCCACATCCGTCCGCCGCCTCTGAAGGTCACTCAGACGTCTCTGCAAGTCCGACAGCTACCTCTCTATCTCTGCCACCTCTCATCGATCACGACCAACTCTCCGTTGATCTCTAATCGTTCCACCTCTAACCCCTGGCGGCGTCTCTCGAGCAGCATCTCATCCATACGTACCAAAGTCATCCTCTCGCCCACACCACCACCCTCGCTCCTCGACCTAATGAACTCGGCCAACCAATCTAGCTGCACACCTAAAGAGGTGAACCTCCCGAACTCTGTCAGCGACCGCTCAATGAACCCCGCCGTCCAGCCCGCCGCCGGAACACTCGCAAACGGAAGCAGCCACTCCACGAACCCTGAGTACACCCATCTCTGCAGTACTGGGTTCTCCAAGTTCACTCCCGCAAACGTCTGCGGATACGCCGCCTTCACCATCTCTAACCGGCGCACTGTCTCCGAGGGCAGCTGAAGGTTCTCCCATACTACCACGTCAGCCTGACCGCTCGGCGCTCCCCTGCTCGCCCCGCCGGCCGCTGTGCCGCTCAACGCCGTCANCGGCCTTTCACGCACCTCTCCGGCTACCTGTGCACCTACGGTCATCGAGTGCATCGCCATCAATGTCGCACTCGCCTCACCGGCCGACCCTGACGGCGCCACCACAACAGCCTACACTGGCTGCACCAGGATCTCCACCTCCTGAATCGGGACCACCACTATAGGCTCCAACTCTATCAAATCCCCCCGCTCAACCGCGGCGGCCTCCGTCGCCGCGCCTGTCCACCAGTAGCCACTGGCGTCGAACATCAACGACTCGTCGACCAAGCCATCATACACATCATCCGCCCCTTCCTCGACATTTGGTGGTGGACTCACCCCGCCACTAGCCCCGGTCACCGACACGCCAACCGCTACCGGCTCATCCCTGCCTACTGGCTCATCCATCTCGGTTGCTCTCGCCGCCTCCGTCTCAGCCGCTACATTTGCATCACTGCCGCTTTCCACCACCTGCCCACCGTACCTCTGTCCAAAAACAACCATTAGCATATTTTTACAATAACATCAAAAAAAAAACCAAACAAAGCGAGATTTAATCACAAGCAACTGCAGTGCGGCCTACCTCAATCACTGGCTCCTCCGACGCATCACGCGACCTCTTCGATTCTGTCAGCCGCAAGTCTGAA
Organism: Escallonia rubra; assembly: GCA_033065855.1. Classification (NCBI taxonomy): domain Eukaryota; kingdom Viridiplantae; phylum Streptophyta; class Magnoliopsida; order Escalloniales; family Escalloniaceae; genus Escallonia; species Escallonia rubra. The sequence continues at coordinate 31,105 of JAVXUO010002458.1, read as the reverse complement.
GAACATGCGCTCGCCTGACGAGCCCCCTCCATCATACCGACTCGCAATAACGACAGCGGCCCCTTGCCGGCCCCGGGCACACGCGGTACCGCCACCACTGGCTCCTCCCCTTGGTCCTCCTCTGGAACCTCCTCCTCGGACCCCTCACCCTCCTCGTCGGGATCCCTCTCCGAACTCACAACCGCACTCCCCGTCACTAACACCAGCATGCCGGCTTGTCTCGCCGCTGTCATTGATACCAAGCTCAACGCCCGGTCGCAGGCGAACACATCAACCACTCGTCGTGTCCCCGATGGCTGTGCCAACCCCTCCCCCAGCCCGACCGCAGACGCTCCCACCACTGTGCGTACTCCACCGTCACCGTCCCCACTGATGCTCTCCCCGGCCTCCTCCACGTTACCACCGATACCGGCCACTCACGAACTCTGTCATACCGCGTATATCCGAATGCGGTCGTCACACTCCATGGGCTACAATACCCGCACGGCGGCTCCAAGTCATAACCAAATGTCCGCGACAACCGGTCCGGGCAATACCGAGCCACGTAATACAAGTTCTTTGCAGGCTTCCCGCCATCATCAGTCATCACTGGCAGCCAACCTGGAAAGTAAGCCACCAAGAGCATAACGTCCGCCGGCGGCAAACCCCCCCTCGTGGTCAAATCTACCGTCATCTCATGTTCGTGCAACCAGGGGGGTACTCCGTATGACGCATGCATCTCTCTATACGGCCGTGCTACGCATGCCTCTCTCACGTCTATCAACCGCGATAACGGGCACTCCGGCCTCTTGATGCCCGCCCATGCAAATGCCCGCGCCCCGCTGCACCACAGTGCCACTTCCCACGATCTGCCGTTATGCATCACTGTCCTCATCCTCGGTGATGGATGCTCGAGCGGATATCCTGACGGACGATAGTCTGGAAAACACTCGTACAAGTACCGCTGCAGAAACATCCAATCCACGTAGGTCGCCACTTGGTACCGCCCGTGCAACCTCTTCACGTCGTTCACGAACTGATCCAACCGTGAATACATGGTGCCCAGATACACGGGAGCTAGCCCAACGCGCTTCCCCCGCGCCATCCGAATCGCCAGGGGAATCACCTACGCAGATATGCCGTCCTCCGGCGTCCCTTCAAACACGAACCTACAAAACAACACGCCAACGCATTATATACGACCTCAACTCACATCACATCTACGAACATACGAACAACGAACGCATCATACTTACCTCGACAAGAACATAGCCAAAAAGGCCGCCATCTCGTACCGCTCGTCCTTGTGACACGGCCCCATCACGAAATGAGCTGCATTACCCAATTTCTGCCCCGCTCTCACCTGCGGCGTGCCGTAGAACAATCGGAGCCACCCGTTATATGTTGCCTTCCGATTGTGCTTCGTCTCCGCCAAAATATCGAGTAGCTGCGTCTGCAACACCCGCTCATCATTATTCAGCCGCGTCACGCGGGCATCCAACTCTCCATCCATCGGCAATCCCGTCAACATCATCACATCTAGCAGCGTCGGCCCAATCTCTCCAAACTCCGTCACAAAAGTATGTGTCTGAGTGCTCCATCGCGACAACAGCAAAGTCATCCCAGGCGTGTCTCTGTACAGCTCTACCCCCCTCGCCGTAATGTCAATCGCCGGTACCAACCCCAACACATCCAATAATGCTGCCCACCTCGGCACCTCCATCATGTGATCACACCAGAAGTCCCACCCGATCTGCATCGCACCATGACCCTTGAACACCATGGGTGCCCAGGGTATATCCGCACGCTCCACCAACAACCCCGTCACATATCTCAGCGACGGCACGGGCGCATCCTCCCAACTAAGAGCCCGCACATATGGTGACGGCGCTCGTGGCCCCTCCCCCATCGACGCACCACTCCAAGGCACTGTGAATGCACCGTCTGCTACCCGGATGGCCAGCTCCCTCTACAACTCCCGGCCAGGCACGGCCGGTACTACCCCTTTTACCCTCAACGGCGTCACCGTCTTATCCGCGTCCGGATCATACGTCCTCACCGACGCATCATCAAATGAAAATGGCACTCCTGTCTCATCACCTCCCGCAACTTCGGCATCATCTACCGGCGGCGGAGGCACCGGTTCCGTCGTCACATTTCGAGGTGGCCGCGCTGCGCTCGCCGCACCACCTCGTGGTTTCGCCCACATCTGTTGCTTCAACTTTTTTAGCACGGGCACCGGCTCAGCGGGAATCACCTTGCCCGACCCCCCTGCCCCCGACGACTTCCCCCCAACTCCCGACCCCCCTGCCGCCGCCGACTTCCCCCTAGCTCCCGACCCCCCTACCGCCGCCGACTTCCCCCAGCTCCCGACCCCCCTGCCCCCGACGACTTCCCTCCAGATCCCGACCCCCTACCCCCGCCGACTTCCCCCAGCTCCCGACCCCCCTGCCGCCGACGATCTCCCTCCAGCTTTCGACCCCCCTGCCCCCGCCGACTTCCCACCAGCTCCCGACCCACCTTCCCCCACCGATCTCCCTCCAGATCCCGACTCCTTCGGCGCCGACGAACCACCTCTTCCTCTTCCCCCCGCAGCAGCATCCCCCGACCCTCCGCGATTGGCCGACGCCCCTCTCGTGGCCGAGCCCTCCCCCTCCTCCCTTTCTTCCCTCCCTTCTCTCTTTCTCCCGCATTGGCCGACCCCCCGGGGTGGCCGACCCTCCGCGGTTGGCCGACCCCCCTCGACTGGCCGACCCCCCTCTTCTTCCCTCCTTCCCCCTTCCCCTCTTCTTTCCTTCTCTCCACCGCCGCCGACCCCTTGACCCCGACGACCCCCATCTACGGCCGACCCCTCGGCCACTTGTTTCCCCTCTCTCACCATTTCTTTTCTTTTCTTTCTCTCTCTCTTTCTTTCCCAAATGAAGAATGTTTCTTTCCAAAACACTCTCCCCCTTTTGCTATTTATAGAAGTGAGCCATCCCATCTCAACCACCCATCTTTTCAAAAAAAAAAAAGTGCAACCTCTCGCGGGAATCGACGACTCCTCCGAGACACATCTTTTCACCTCCCTTCCTATCAGGTCGACGGCTCCTCCGGGCTGCTACTTCGACACGCCCCGAGTGCTCCGGCACTACGACCCCTCGCGGCGGGACGGGCTCACACCCTTGAAGCCCTCACCGGCTCAATCAACTGACAGGGCTTCGGCCCTCGCGGCGGGACGGGCTCACAACCCTAAAGCCCTCGCCGGCTCAATCAACTGACAGGACTCCGGCCCTCGCGGCGGGACGGGCATAATCAACTGACAGGGCTCCGACCCTCGCGGCGGAACGGGCTCACAACCCTAACGCCCTCGTCGGCTCAATCAACAGGGGGCTCCGGCCCTCGCAGCGGGCTCTAGCATTAAGCGACAACCATGCCCAGTGCAACCAACACCGTTTATGCGTGCGGCGCCCGCTCGGGTTGCCCCTCCGCGCACCCCGCACGCAGGGGGCTTATGTACACAACCCATCCGGACCGCACCCCATGGCCCGCTAAAAGGCTCCAGTGGCACGACACGTCACCCGCAGACCGCACTCTAGGGCCCGCTAAAAGGCTCCAGTGGCACAACACGTCACACGCTCGGTAGTCGAACTTACTCATCATCGTTGCTCGATCAAAGCGCTCCGCGCCTCAAACATTCAGACGGTGATCAAAGCTCCCCCCCCCCCGAGGGGTCGGCCACCCCCTTTGCTGAGGGGGTCGGCCACCCCTTTGGTGGGGTCGGCCACCCCTGTGGTGAGGGGGTCGGCCACCCCTGTGGTGAGGGGGTCGGCCACCCCTTTGGTGAGGGGGTCGGCCACCCCTGTCCTTAGGGGGTAGGGGACCTGCTTACCACCGCCATCACCTTACTCGATGCATTCAACAACACTCACTCATCACTAATAGTCGAGTGGCGCCCATTATCGCCAGCACAATCAACCAACGGGGTTACGGCCCTCGCCCCGGAACGGGCTCGCAACCATGAAGCCCTCGCCAGCACAATCAAACCGGGGGCTCCGGCCCTCGCCAGCACAATCACCCGACGGACTCACGGGGGGCTCCGCTCGTAGTGCTCCGGCACGAGGACCCCTCGCCACGGACCCTGAGTATCAAGCTGTGAGCATGTGCGCTCATGTTATCATTGATCATCGATACCACCAGGGCAATGACCCCGGGTCACTCTAAAACGGGAGCAGGTCCTCGGAGGGCATCGCGCCTAGTCCGCTTGGCAGTTGGCTACAGGGGCAACCCTCGCCGCTGTCAGGATCTTCGCGCGTCTCTTGACGCATCTCGTGGGATTCAGTAAGGGCTTGGACTGGAGGCTGGGGCAACGGGCTACTCTGACCATGCTACCGCAGTGTGGTCAGTCTCCTCAGACGGGCAGAGGGACGCTGCAAGGGCAGGGCGGCACGAACTCGGGGACTGGCAATTCGACGGACAATCAAGACTACGGGACCCTCTACGGCGACGTGTCACTCTCAGAGGACGACACGTGTCGGCTGATGATATCCGCATATTTGTGCCTATATATAGTGGATTCTGGAGATTATTCAAGACTTCTTTCTCATTCCAACATTTCACTTTCTCTCTCTAAAACTCATTCTCTTTGGATTTCTAGTGAGAGAAAGACATTGGGACGTACGACTTTGAACTCTCGACGTCGTACTCTAGACACAGACTGTCGACCGCTAGCCCTGTTCGTTGTCACCCTGCCCGTGCGACACTGCCAGCCCTCGTGACTTGTCTGAGGAGCCTTGCTCTCAGCCCTTGCGCCATCCTTGCTGTCTACCATTTTGCATACTTCGAAGCCAACTCAGACTCCATCCTTTGTGTAACCTCGACGTGGCAAAGAACCCTCTTCGGCATCAACAAGAAGTTTCCCACAAAGTACACGAAATGTGTGATAAATCTAGATCAGAACACAACGAGATCCTGTTCAATGCTCAAAAGTCATCACTAAAGCCTCAATTCGTGCAAAAAGGCATAGGTTTGTCACTGCCTTCGGGGACTATATATTCCCACATTTTAGCTTCAAATGAGGAACCTCACCTGAACACAGTTTTGTGTGATCCGCATGCCAACATACTTAAATAAGAGATTACCAAATAGTAAAATGTTGTAATGATACAATTAAGCAACTCTCTATCATTACTCCATCCGCACTAGAAAGAAAGTGGGTCAGGAGAGAGAAAATGGGCTGGTGCAGGATTAAACGTGAAAAGAGAAATAAAATGATAAAAAAGTGTAAAATATGAAGGAAAAAAAACACCTAAATAATTTTTCTTAATTGGAAAGTGAACAACTTTTTTGGGACAGCTCAAAAAAGAAATGTGACCAATTCTTTTGGGATGGAGGATTATTTTTTACCAGACTATACCATCAATAAAGGGTCGAATTTGTTGGAAGGGGTTAAATTTGTCGCTCCATAAGCAACTCATCCACTTTTTGTATTGTTAAATAGAGGTTCGAATAGATAAACCTCATACACATACTATAGCTAGTTCTTTCGAGGCTCGGATATGAAAGTCGCTAGGTGATAGCCCTCCTCTATTCTCTATGTATTTTTTCTTTTCTTCCTTTTAATGTTTCATTGTAACATATTTGGTGTATTTATAAGTCTCATTATATGGAACACATCATATACAATGACATCAAATATTCATGCACATTTGTATTTCTTTAATCTGAAGTCGTCATTGATGTAATTACAATTGATTATTTAGTCAATTAGGAATATGAATCCACTTTTATACATAAATAAATAAATGCCATATAAATACGAAAATTTTAGTGGCATAAGTTTCGACGCTAATTAATAGCACGAATTATGTGTCATCACCTGTCAATCCCTATGTATCCTGTGAAAGTACTTCGCTGGTGTACATTGTAATGGTATCCCAATCTGATGCATAAATATGCATTGGCATATCGTTTTCTGCATCAAGCTCCAGAAAAAAGAAGTTCCCAACAAAGTATGCAAAACGTGTGCCATGATAAATCAAGATCGAAACACAAATGTTGTCCTTTGAAAAGTCGTCACTAAAGCCTCAATTTCGCGCAAAAAGGGGTAGGTTTGTCACAGCCTTTGGCGACTATATATTCCCCTATTTTACGTCAGCCGTCAGTTTTACATGATCCGCATACGAACATACTTAAGTAAGAAATTACCAAATAGTAAGATGTCGTAATGACACAATTAAGCAACTCTTTTCAGCTGATTGTTATTTGGGTTAATTACACTTATGTCCCTGAGGTTTAGGTGTAATTACAGTCAAGGACACAAAGTTTCAAAAGGTAACAAACCGTGTCCACAAACGTTAAAAAGATAACACTTATGTCCAGCCGTTAGGGATCCATCCAAAAAGTGTACTTTTTTGGTGATGTCATCAATACGTATTTTTAAAATGGCAATACTACCCCTATACTGAATAAAAAAATATACATAATCATTTTTGCTAGTGTTTTTTTCTCTCTTCTAGTTGTACGGCAACTTTTTAAAAGGGACATAAGTGAAAAAACTGGACCGTTGAGTTTAAATGCAAATCTGAAGAAGCAATTTCAAAATGTTCTCAATTTGTAAATTAGGGTTTCAAAACCCTAAGCTATCTTAATCCGCAAATTAGGGCTTCAAAATATTCTCAATTTGCAAATTAGGGTTTCCAAACCCTAATTTTCTAAATCTGCAAATTAAAGTAGGCTGCAGAGACGGAGCTTAGGGGCATACGCACTCGAGATTGTAATGAACCACTCACGAACCATGAGTTTATGTTCTGCATTTCCAATCTGCATTCTCGTGCATCTGCGTTTCCCCTTCTCCATTAACATGGTTGTGCGGTTTTTGTGTGATTGGGCAATTGGCGGTGGTTGCGGAGACTGGGGGGTCGTGGGTGGCTGATGGTGTTGGCTGCCGTACGATGGCGTGCATCGATGCCTGGTGGTGGGTCTGCTTCGACAGCGGCCGTGGGTGGGCCGATCTGTGGAAGCGGGCAGTTGTGGTTGTGCGGTCGTCGGCCGTGGGTGGGCCGATCGATGGGGATGTACATTGGTGTTTGGTTGGTGGCAATCGCCGGTGAAGACTAGTAGTGGCCGTTGTTGGCCATCTGCCCTCGTCGAAAATGGTGCAAGGCGTCGAGCAGGAGACTGGTGCCTACGGTGGTGGCCCGTTGTTGGGTCATGGTGGTCTGATCAATTGTGTTTGCGGCCGGCAGTGGTGGGGAGACTGGTGCCTACGGTGGTAGCCCGTTACTCGGTAGCGGGCAGTGGGCGTGGCAGCCTAGAGTGGGTTGCCAGTGAAGATGGATGTTGATGGGTGGGAGAGAAAGAGAGAGACGCCGGGGAGAGAGAATGAGCAATAGGGTATCATTTTTGGCTTTCCATTGGCAAATCAGGGATATCATTTTTAATTATGGGCAATAGGGTAATTTTAACCCTTCCGTTATGTCTTTGTGTATTCCGTTAGGTCCAAGGACATTAGTGCCTATTTTTCAAACTTATGGACACGAGTGTAATTACACCTAAACCTTAAGGACATAGGTGTAATTAACCCTTGTTATTTTGTACTAGACTACTTAGTCAATAAAGGGTCGATATAAAGGGATAGATAACTCATCCACTTTTTTGTGGCATTAAATAGAGGTTCGAATAAAGAAAGCTCATCTCAGACCTCATAGTATAGCTAAACATGTGCATTGATACGAAGAAATCACTTGAGTCGAGAAACATATATGAGTAACTCAGCTTCGATCAGCTGCAGTTCACGACCGATTAGAGAAATGAATAACTGACATAAACTTATCTTCACATTTTGATTTGAAGTTTATTAGTACACATTGTGAACGATATATGTATACATGTTTCTATATGTTGAGAAAATTCTTGAACCATTTAGCCGAGAGCTTTTGATGTCGTTTTAGCCCGTTTTTGTAGTCAATGTAGATGATACCAAAACGAACGGTGTAACCTGCGAACCACTCGAAGTTGTCCATCAATGACCATGCAAAGTAACCCCTCACATTAGCGCCATCCCTGGAAAAAAGAACGAAGGTCGCAAATCATTACTCTTAATTATTTGACACTCATTTTCAACTACTGCTAAAAGAGCTTGTTAATTTTCTTGGAACTTACTTAATTGCCTGGGAAAGGAAAGAGAGATGGTGATGGTGGTACTCTACCCTCATGTCATCCGCTAGGGCCTCCTTAAGCGTCAACGTATCATTATTTACTTCGTCAACCCCTGGAGGTGAAGTAAGAAGCATTTTAGTTTGCATTTTTTCACCCATTTGCAGAATAATTTAAATTATTATCAAGGAAGATGTCAATAAAACTTTACCATTTTCTGTGATGTAGATGAGTGGATTATTGTACTTCTCCTTTATGTAAAGCAGAAGGTCTCGAATCCCTCTTGGATAAACATTAAGCCAGGAAGAAGCAGCCTGTGTGATGATTCAAGCAAAAGAATCAGTTGTGCACTGACAATTTTAAGCAAATATGGAGTTACTTATGCACCAGAAAATTTTCCAGGAAACACTCAATAAGAAGATTATAGGAATTAATACCAAGTAATATGAGAATACTCTTAGACTGCTTCTTCCTTTGAAAGAGATCTAGTTTCGTGTACGACAAGTTCGTAAAAAAGAATACTCTCGAGAAACATAATGTAAAGAAACTTGTATCTTTGTTCACAGTTAACATTACACACCAGAAAAACAAAGTGAAGGATTTGTGATGTAACTAAAAAGTTCATAGAATCATTAGTTTGTTCATGAGGTCTTTTCTAGATGGAGGAGTAACTGATGAAATGAAACAGATCCAAAAGTATTAAAGTAGTGGGTTAGCCGTATCTGTAAACCATACCTTTGGACCAATTGGGATCCCATTCCGCTCACCTTGCCAAGAAAGAATTCAAACGAATGATTAGTTAGCTTAAACTACCAAATCTTTTCATCCTTGTTTACTGCTCTTGTGCTCTGATTTTCGTCCCTCTTAACAAAAGAGAAAGTTACGCAACGAAATCAACGTAAGAGTTTGAGTTTGGACTTACTTAAAAGCCTGGCTAGTGAGTCTGTTGTGCAACTCTTGTTTGTGTTGGAGTTGGGTGCATCGGCTACATAGTAAGCAGTGTAGTAGTTTAGGCCAATGAAATCAAATGACCCCTTCAGAAACTTGGATTGCTGTTTTGAGAATCTGGGAAGCCGGTCGCCTAGAAGAGATCTCATGCTATGCGGATAATCACCCTTTGTAATTGGATCCATGAACCTAAAATATCACATTTCATAGTTAGAAAAAGAATCATTTCTAGTGATACACTTCCCCTGTCCTTGTAAGCGATGGGACTTTTCAGTTAAGAATTTGATTTTAAAAACTCGTCCAGGAGATAAAATCTTTTGAAGAACACCATAAGCTCTCACCATCCACACATAAAATCAAGGGATCGTTGGGCGGCTCTGCGGTGGTGCTTGGCGTGGGAGAAAGGCACCATCCAATGACATATATTTGTAATCCCAACCTTGCCTTTTTGTGATGCCTGCACGCACAAACAAACACACAACGTACGACGCCACCGACATATTACTTTCAAAATTTATCTTTTACCAACTTAAATGCAAAACAAGCAAATCATTATAAAGAAGTTCAATTTTGGTTGAACAGGTTTGTAAGTAAGGAAAAATCAGTCAGACCAATGTGGCTTCGAAGTCAAATTTTAGAAAGCAAACTCAAACTTAGATAAGTATGGAAAGGAAGAGGAGGCTCAAACTAAGGTCAAGGATTCTATATCGTGAGACCTGATACTTTTCCTTGTATAATTTTGCAGCGGCTGCGTGGGCGAGAAGAAGATTATGTCCCACCAAATATGGTTCAATACTTGAATCGCCGCCGGTGCAATTTTGCTGTTGCCAAGCAGAGCATCGACCAGGAGCAAACCAACCAACTGCATACCCAACATAACTGTATGTACGTGGCTCATTTATAGTAATCCAGTGCTTCACCCGATCACCAAATTCCGTAAAGCAAATATCCACGAAATCTCGGAAATCATCCCTACAGTTCACATGATCAGCTTATCAATGCCTAAATGAGATAGAAGCGTCTAAAATTCTTCGCTTTCCTTCTTCCACGTTCTTACATAAGTTGATAGCGAGTAACTTACACAATTTGAACACTTAAAAAGCCACCATACCCATCTTCTAGGTCTTGGGGAGTATCCCAGTGGAAGAGAGTCACAAAGGGCTCTAGACCTAGACAAGAATGTTATACAGAAATGATAAGATCCTGCGTAAATTCTAGAGTCCAGTTATAACAATGCGCTTATGTTCTGATCTTATTACCATTGGCAAGGAGCTCATCTATTAGCTTGTTGTAATATTTGATCCCTTCCTTGTTCACACCCCCAGTTAGCTTTCCACCTGCTTGTTACAAGATTATAAGAAATGTAAAGTAAGCCTAACGTGATGAGAGAATATGAAATATTTCTACAAAACACTTACCAATGAAGTCTAGTTTGAGTTTTGTTGGAGCATCGAACGAAAGCAAAAGTGAAAAAGCGAGCGTCAAAGATGAATCTTGTTAAATATATGTGAAGCGGTTTTACTCATTTTTGTGCAAGCATTAAGAACTCCATTTATAGACAAAACGAGTGCTACAAAGCAATAATAGGTAAAGTAATGAAAAGAAGGAACCGCTAGGCACGTATTTTTTATTGATGACTATTGTTAAGATATGAATCCCACAATGGAGAAGTAATTATTAACAATTTATTATATAAGTCTTGCAGGTCTCTCCCTTCATTGCCATTTAATTTTGAGCTGAATGCTTTCACACGATATTTGAGTAACGTTGATCCATGTCTGGTCTACCACCTACCTTAATCCAACGTTGTGGGCCTCTCCTCTCGTTGCAATTACTTTTGAGTTGAGTGCTATCACAACTACGATGAAAAGAAGAAGAATCTTACGCGGTAATATTCTGGACCATGAGATTGAGAATCGATATGCGTCTAGTTTCATGTCCTTCATGAGCCTCACATCTTCCTATTACATCAGCAACATAAACACATTACCACCTCCATACAGTAATGGACCCGAAAAGGCGTAATCACCAGTCTTTATACCTTGTACCGATGGTAAGAATCGATAGCCACGTCTCCATTACTACCATCTGCAATCTTGTCTGCGACATTAGCAGATAAGTTATTATTTGCTGATGCAGCACATAGAGATCTTCCATGCACAATATATACTGTCACACTAATTACAACCATGCACGATGATGAAGACAATTTCCATATTTCGGTGGCTCCAGAATGTGTTGAGAGAACTACAAATTTAATTTAGGTATCTTGTCATGTGGAATATATCTTCAATGGTTACAGACCACGTGACAATGATTCTAGTGCTTCAGAATTCTTAGAATTGGGAATTAGGTTCGCCCACACGGTAATATGCATCAAGAGTGCCATGTAAATATAGTTTGAACGGGTCTATTTTTTCACGTAGCGTTAGGCAACGGAATATTATATAGAAAAATTGCTTAGCATGACCAAAATTTAAAACCAAATGTGGGTCTTTCCACTACTCCAGCAATTTCTTCACAGTTAAAACAACCTCTCACTCTATCAATTATATTTCTCATCTCTTAAGTACATTATGTGCAGAAAAAAACAAAGTTACGGTGATATCCATCGAATAAAATTTCTGGAGGGAACGCCTATGTTCCTCCTAGCCGCTCCGTGAGTGGAGTTGACGAAATTTGAGATTGGTGTACAGATTTTTCGCTCTCACCGTATGTTCCATAAACCATACTCCGTATATATATGCTAGGATTCGCGTGGAAATGGACATATCTAAACCAATGATCCGGGCATACATCATCTGAGGTAAGAAATATAAAATTATTTATGGATTTGTACCAACAATTCTCTTGTGGTAGGATGGAACCGTATGGAAGCCTACAGCCAAACGCCAAGCATTGGCGCCACCGAAATCTCCGCAAGACAGTCTCCCAGCCCAAAACAACGAAACATCACTAGCATACCTACTTCTACAAGATCAAGATCCTCTACTATACAGCAGACGTGCTGTATAGCATTTAATGACAAAAGATTGTCAGTGAAAGTGTTTTGTCGTTATTACTGAAATTTATAATGATAATTTTTTATCGCTAAAAAGTATTCAGTGTCATTTTTTGGTATAGCACCTCTGTTATACTGTACAGGATCCTGATTCATTTCTACTGGGCTCGTGATGAACCAGGAAATTAACCAACCCAAAATTATTGTCCAACCAATCTAATAGAATTACTATCAAACCTCAAGCCCATCCCACACTTCGGCCCAAGTCACCTAAAAAGATTGATGTTCATCCACCTTCTCTAACCCTTATGAGATTACAGCCCAACTACTTGAAACCCCACTTACGTTCCACCAAAAATTCACCAAACCCCTTCCCTCATAGAGATTCGAAACCACAAGACTATGGATTTTGCACTTCAAATGGAAACCCTCCACTGGGACATCAACGTGGAAGAGCTCAATTTAGAGAAAGAAGAAGACGCGACATTAATAAAAGTTGTGAAAAGAATCGAGACGGCCAATCAAATAACCTCTCCACGCCTTTCGGCTGAAGTAAGAACCGTCTTACCGGTCAAGATCAAACCCCTAATGTTTCCGGTGCAAAACAAATCGAAGAGTACAGTAGCCCCAACATGTAAAGTTTTTCTGCATGTTCACCTTTTTTTACTATTCACATCAAGATGTGCATACTCTATTCGTCCATCCAAGGAGCTGCTAAACCAGCTTTTCGTTCAAATGCTAGAGAGCGAATCATCACTTCTAAGCCCAGCATTCTTAGAGAATGTGGAATTCAGGGGGAATTGGGGATATTTAATTGGGACCCCATCAATTATCACTCTCACCCCTATACATGCAGGCCACCAGTCAAGTTATACGTATGGATGTTCACGGCCATTTCTTTAACATAGTGAAAGCTACTTGGGAAAGCTGTAGGAATCATATCGAAGCCAAAAATGTTGTCCTTATTAATGCTAAAGCTTGCGATTCTAATGTTTTTCGGAACCTTTTTAAAAAAGAGAAGAGCGTCAAGCACGAGAAAACTTTTTTGGTGTCAAAAATTCCAGCTCAAAAGTATCTCTGAAGGTGACCGATCGAGATACCAATTTCTACCTTGTTACCATCTTGAAAAGAAGGAAAAGAAATCAAATTTAGAGCTTTAAGGAACCCAGTGGTGCCTGGATCTCTGACCCACATGATCTCAAAGCCCTCATGGGAGACCATTTTGTTAATCTGTTTTTTAAAGACGCTGCTCATTTCAATTGCCCCATATTTAGCTTCAACCGAAAGCTTACCCAAGAACACCAAAGGGATCTGACCTTCCAATATTATTAAAGAAATCAGGAAAACTTCTTTGATAAAGTTAATCGCATTTTCTCCTATACAGCAACATTTTTTTTTTTTGGGGTAATAATAGAGAATTGGGATACCTATTCGGCAACATTGATACCACCAACGGAATTCATCTTGTCAATTGGAAAACGGTCTCTAAATTGGAAAACTTGGTGGCCTGGGCCTAGGAAGTTGCCGCAAGAATAACCCTTATGGGTTGAAGTGCTCGAAGCCAAGTATATGAATGCCAAGAATCCGAGCACTTGGCAACCAAAATCGGGTTAGTCTCAGATACAGATAGGCATCATGAGCACCCAAAAAAAATCCTCACCCAAGGCTTGAAATGGTGGTGGGAGATGGAAATCATATATCCCTTGGAAGGGACTGGTGGTGTGGGAAATCAACCTTTAGATGAACACCACCACCACGTTGACCCAACCATTAAAGTTAGCGCCATTGTGGATGAGAAAGGTTGGAATCTGGAAGCTGGGAAGCTAACCTAAGGGCTGATACTTAAACAACAAATTCTTAAAATCCCCTTATCTACACACACTACCTACCGAGACACCCTTATGTAAGGCCTTGAGACCAATGGCATGTTCTCTTCGAAATCCGTATATGAAAAAATCAATTCCTTTGTAGACAACCAGAATGTTGTAGAGTAAAATTTGGAAGATCAAAATCTCCAAGCGCATCAACTTCTTCCTCGGGCTTGTGGGCGATAATAAAATTCCTCCTAATGCCTTCCGTACCACGCAAGGAATGATTGTTGATCTTCTTGCACTCTTGGTCATTTCCATTGGGAAGATGGCGTTCACATCTTTTGAGACTGCCCTAATTAAAGCGAAAAAAAGTGTGCTATTTTTTTCCTCGCTACCAAGCAGTGGCGGAAAGACTCTAGTCTTCTTCTTGAAATGTAGTTAGATAGGTACTCTACTTCTAACCCATACTTGAAGATTCCTCAGTACCCTAATTTTTGCAATCATTATTCGGTTTATTTGGAAAAGCAGGAATCAAAGAGTGTTCCAAATTTAAAACCCAACGCAATGGCAACCAATTAATCAAGATCCACAATCACTACGACGATTCAGTGAAGGCTTTCTCAAACTCAAAATCTTCTCTAATTTCATAAAATGCTCTAGACTAATTATGTGGTCTTTCCCTGCTACAAGTCGATACAAACTTAATATGGTTGGTTGCCCAAGGGGGCAATCCAGGACAAGGAGACCTTTGTGGACTTTGAAGAGATAAAGGTCACTCATTATAGAGACCGACTCACCGCGGCTATTTGATTGATTATGGATCAAGAAAATCGGATCCACCAGCTCAGAGGAATCATTGCTGACTACAGAATCATTATGACAAGACACAACTATGAATAATCCATACTTTAGGGAAGGAAATTAGATATATATATACACTTAAACATACGAGTATTTGAATATATAATGTTGAGACGCTTTGGCCAACCAACTAACTGACAAGGAGGAGTCTTGTGAAAGATCCACCTGGGAAGATGAACCGCCTTTTAGTGGCAGATTTGTGTGGAGTTGTCTTCCAGAGAAACTCGTATTATACTTGTATATTTACCTTTCATTCCACCAAAAAATTACAAAAAGGAAAAAAAAAACACAAGCAAGGATATACACGCGCGCGCACGTACTCACGGCACAGAGAGAGAGAGAGAGAGACCTGGATATTTGTGTGCAAAAGTGTCCCATATGCTTGGCCTTCTACCTCCTTCAAAGGCAGCACCTTCATACTAAAAATTGGGAAGGAAACCAACCAAACCTTAAGTTTTTGCTTGTCATTGCTCCAAAGACATGAACCAGCAATGCAACTTTCAAAGTACCTGATAAGATGATGATGCTGTCCCAAACAAAAAACCCTGTGGGAAACTAGTACGGTTTAGTGTTCCAATGCCGAAACTTGGTGACAAAGCCGTCGCTTGGTTGACAAACACAAATAGGAAGAGACCTAGCGAGAGAGCCATAAGTGAGTTTCAAGTTAGTTTGAAAGATGGCTCCAATACTGTCATGGCTTTATATAGGAAGACAAAGTGAAATTAAAGGTCAACTTTGGGCAAACGATTATGCTAGTAATCTCTCTCTTATCAAAAGTGCCTTCAGAACAAATTAAACAACACTAATGGTCTTTTTCAAACTTTAAGCATTTACTTCCCAACCTGGGGGTCCGTACAATTCCTTAAGTTAAAATCCAATCGCGTCCATAACATGACTACCATAACGGTAGACGAGAACATCTAAAATACCGCAAATATAATCATCGAAATCTCAATTACCTAATCCAAACTTAATTACATTAATCTTCTCAAATTAACTATCTAAATCTAAAGTAAATAAAAATAAGTTAAATTAATAGTTCCTCTAAACAGAATTCGTAACCAATATTATTCCCAATTACAAACACCAAATTACACTATTGTACTAACAACTGATTCATGTTACTTTTGGCCAAGAAGGTGGAGGAAAAGAAAAACAAAAAGCGGTGACACGAATTGCCCACTAAGAGGTCTTATACATAGAAGGCCAAAAACGGATACTAATTGAGTTGTCAAATAAAATCAATAAAGAGGTATAGATAACATAATCAAAATTCACTAATGAATAACAAAAAGTGGCAAGAAAGGATCAAATAACCATTAAGTTGAATATCACATACATTTTGCCAGATCTTGTGGGTGTCACATAAACAACTGATTATAATAAAGTATCACAAATTATGATTAGACCACGTCGAATATTGTAATCGGTGCGTGACATATAAGTCACAATTTCTAAAGTGAATTTTACATACAAGTATCACCCGCAAAAAAATTCGATAACTATATTAAATATTCTAAAAAATAGTCATTTTAGACTCAAAACGAAGAGAACGAACGTACGATTTGAAAAAAAAAAATTTAAGTCTGCTCAATCGGGCCGAGTGAGAAATCGTGAAAAGAATTTTGGATAAAAGACAATGGGAGGAAAATTAAGGGAAAAAAGGAAGAGACACGTGGCAACTCTCTTCACTAAATGCTGAGCCTTTGGTAAGGAAGAATTCTACACGTACAGAATGGACTAATTTAAAGTAATAAAATTTGACAAGTTCCAAAGATTGAATAAAGGAACGTGAGCAATGGCAGAAAACAAGTGAACTATCCTTTTGTCCAGAGTCTCAGGATTGTGACAACAATCTGAAGACCGTTCAATGGATTCACAATGACGCGAACAATTTGAGTACGTATCATAAACAGAAAAATGCACTAAACTCTTTACCATAAAAATAGTGAATTCAGCGTTAAAACTATCTTCGTAATCTTAGAACGAACGATTACAAAGAGAATAAGCTAGTCATATTATCTTTTTCTTCTCCTCTCTACTCTATCCAAAAGAATTTTCGTTTCTAGTTTGATAATGTAACTATAAAGTGACTTGAAGTCTTAATTACAAGTGCAATTACTATGTAACTTAAAATCATTGTTGCTAATATAATTATATACGGCTTAAAGTCTAAGTTCAAGTCGAAATCTTTTTTAATGTCTAATCTCGTCGCATTAGTTATTAAATACTATCAAATACTCACTTTGTCAGTTGTATGTCTCAGTCAATGGAGGGCCAACCCACATGTTAGTACTTGCTTAATTGTTATGTAATTAGATTTTTGATATGGGTGAACTATTCAAGTATGAATGAATTGAGTCAACTAATATCAAATGCAGTCTGGTGCATCAGCCACCATTTTTCTTCTTAAAAAAGGTTTTAGTTACTTATTTGATAGGTAGAAAAAAGGCTAAGGATTTGAGTCCACATTACGGTAATGATGGTGCCCAAAAGCATCTTCCTCGACATTTCGCGCAACTATTCAAGAGACGGTTTAATGAAAACCTTGTTTTAACTAAATTATCAGCAAACAGTTGATTTCCCTACAGTTCAAGGCTCGATCGATGGCAATATAAAGATTGGTCGATCGAGCAAAATCCTTGATCAAAGCAATATATTTTCATTTGGTTCAGTCATTTCGAAAATACATACTTGGAAGCAAAATCGAGAAGAATTCAAGATACTCTTTCATGCAAAATCCTACAAAATGCATTGCAGTTCTTACGACGCAATGATTTTTCGATGGAAAGTACATCCGTTGAATGCCACTAAACGTCAAGCATTAATGTGTGTCAATATTGGAATGTTTTCGAGAATCTGCTGTGTTGCATCATCTTGAGCAAAGAACATGGCCTGCGAATTGCGGGCAACAGAACTCATAAGATAATGTAGAAAAGGGGGCAAAAGGCGACGTGAGAGAAAGTTGCTTTGCAAGTTGACTGCATGAAAAGCAAAACCATGAAGAGAGAGGCTCTTTTGCAAGCGAATCTCCTCTCAAAGTGAGCAAGAAGATCAGCCACCTTTACATAAACAACTAAAACTGCACTCTTTCTTGCAAAAGGAGTCATATCTATCAACAATATAGAAAGTGATCCATCGATCAAATAGCATCTTGATTTACAGAATCATGATACTTCAGCTGAAAGAGTACTTGTTGCCTGCACACAATCGGTAAGTTTTATTACATCCATGCGCTTTGCATATTTTTTAACGTGGGACTTAGAGCAGATGACATATTACATGCATACGTGTATACCTCGCTCAAGTGGTTGCCAATTTGATTACTAAACATCCATAGTTGCTTAATCGTATTATGGTACGAGCGAACTTCTCAAGTGTGACTAAAAACTGAGTCAATTCATATTCGATGGCAGAAGCATCATGCACTAGTCACCCCATTTTTTTCTTAAGATCCTAAGAAAAACATTTAGATTATGGATTTGGTACATAAAAAAAAGGCCAAGTATTTCAATCCACAATATAACAATGATGATGCCCAAGAGCATCTTCCTCCAGCATTCCGAGCAACTATTTATGAGCCGATCCAAGTAAATCTGTCTTTTAGCAGCTTAATTATCAGCACGGGAGTAATTTCGTCTCAGTTAAGCTACTCGATGGCAACTTAAGATTGGTCAAGCAATATCCTTGATTGGAAGCATTATGCTTTCATTCGATCGGGTCTATCATTTGGAAAACAATACTTATAAACATAATGCAAAAAGAATTCAATACGATTTCATGCAGCATCCTAAAAATCTAAAGCATCATGACTTTTCGACGGAAAGTATGTCCATTGAAGTCGAGCAATGCGTGACAAAATTGCAATGTTTTCAAAGAAATTGCTGTGTTGCACCATATGGGGCAAGGGATAGCATTGAGTTCAACTTGGAGGAATAAGTACTGTGGTGATGTAATCATCCCCCTACGAATTGCGGCCAACAGAACTCGTAAGATAATGTAAAATATGGGACAAAAGGCAAAATCAGAGAAAGTACTTTGCAAGTTGACTCTCTGAAAAGCAAAACCAAAATAGTAAAGGGCCCGTTTGATTAATGTTTTCCTGTTTTTGTTTGTTTAATGATGGCAATGAAGACTTCATTTTTCGTGTTTTTTACATTTTTTTCTTTTTTTTTTGGAAAATATGATCCAAACCGTAGAAAATGTGGAAAAAAAATCAATTGAATGTAACTCTGTATCTGAGGAAAAGTGGAAAAAGCACCGTTCAATCTGTACAAAAACGAAGACTACGGGAACCATTCAGAAATGTATAACACGTGCCATCACTGACACGTGAGATAAGGTTAAAAAATTAAGGTCGTGATCTCTAACTCATCCCGCTGAATTAGCTCATATTCAAATCCATGTGGGTAAGTTAGCAAATAGATAAGTCACATACACTGTAACATGACTCACCAGATTATAAAAACATATATAAAATCAACTTAATATAAACATCAAGAGTTTGGAGTCGACAAAATTATTCTCGTTCACATGATTCTAAACAAAATAATTTATTCAGGGGTAACTTTAACAAAGAATTTTAAGAAAATTCAAAGCCTAATTACTGAAGAGGACCGTTACTGTTTTCGTAATATCTAAAATCATAAAAAACTGATAAGAAACGAATAAGATAGAGCAAGTCAAAATAAGGTGATTTGCAATATTAAACAACAACTTTTTGACCAACGAATAACTTTGAAACTGAATTTCGATCAGAAAATAGATAGATTCTGATAAAATACAAACTAAGAAATTTAAGATGACTCTTTAAGGTTTTCAGATTGTCTAGAATCATCAAAAACCAATGAGAAATAAATGAGATAGAACAAATCGAAATGGGCTGATTTATAGTTTCAAAAATAGAAAAGTCTGCACTGACAAATAACTTTCAAACTCAATTTTAACCAAGAAGAACCAAATGGATTCTGATAAAACTTTAAACTATAAAGTTAAAAAAGACTTTTCAAGGATTTCAGAATGTCCAAGATCATTAAAAATCAATAAGATACAATAAATCGAATGTGGCTGACTTGAATTAGCATAAATATAAGGATAAAAATATTTAGGTTTATTTTTTAATATCAATCACTTGGAATTTCGGAAAACCCAACACTACGAAGTTATAATACACTATTTGTGATTTTCAAAAAGAATAAGAACACTGAAATTAGACAAGGAATGAAAAAGTTACGGAATCTTGAAATTACTACAAAGATTTACAATAAAAAGATCACGAATCAAAGTCAATAATTGAAAGTACAAAGAATTATTTAGCGTAATGATCGAGAATGTAATTAGGGTTCTAAGGAATAATAGATATATTTAAACAATAAATCAATTGACGAACGGATCAATAATTAGAATTCAATTGGGATAAATACGTGAAAAAACTCTTACCTCAAATGCGCAAATCAACTCCAAGTCTTGATTTCCTCAAACAAATTATATCAAAAATCATAATATAATAGTACCTAAATTTTCAATTAGACTCTTCAATCATAGTAGCTTAGGTAGCTCTTACCACAACCCTCAATTCCAGTATCAAAATAAGCTCTTACCTCAATGTAGGGACCAAAATCTGAAGAATGTTCTTCCTAGAGATTCTTTGGAGGCTCTTCTGAAGTATGTGGTGCTCCTAGGAATTATATTGTATATAAGTCATCAGCCTAAAAGGGATGTAATTGTATTCCTAAAATAATAAGAATTACAAAATACCCATTATGTCCAAAAACTCCCTAACTTTATAAATTGGTCAAACTAAAGCCCAAATTTAAATTGGGTCATTTAATCACAAAAGTATAACCTACTTTCTGGGAAGAAATTTTAAATTGATTTTTGGACCCATTATTTAGTTCAAAGTCACAAAACATTCTAATTCGTAATTAAACAAGTATTCTGATTTTAAAAAGAAAAATCTGGGGTCTTACATTCTTCCCCATCTTCTCTCCCCTCTTGTAATTTCCAAAACCACCTTTCCATTTCAGATTAAAGCCCCTGCACAAAAGTAAGTCAGGATCTCAGCAATCCTTGCCACCTACACCCACGTTAGGAATGGTAATGGGGCGGGTCGGGGCGGATCTTATGAAATCTGCACCCGCCCCGGTGGTCCTTGTACACTGTCCCGCCCCGCCCTGTCATCGGGTCAAGGAATGGGAATACCATCCCCGCTCCGGTAGACTTTTCAAAAACCCGACCCTGCCCCGACCAGCTTTTATTGCCGTAGAAAACTGTCTGTATTTTACAAATTTTGTACAATCTACAGAATAATCAACCATTTGTTAGGTTAAAGGGAACAAAAAACAATTTCAATCCAGCAATAATACAATTTCAATCAATCCAGCAACGGGCAATGTCAAAAAAAGAAAATCTAAGACCTAAAGAATAATCAGATTTTGTAACAAATTACAACTTCAAAATCCCTGAATAACAAACCCTAAATCCTCAAATCAGATTATGTAAATGGCATCCAACACAAGCTATCTATGGAGGAGGTCGAGAGCGAAAATCAAAGCCGAAGATCTTCTCTTAGTGTTATGATCGAAGTTGCAAATCAAAGCTCAAGACCTTTTCTCGGTGGAAAAATGAATGTATGTTGCAAATTGAAGCTGATGACCTTCTCTTCTCTCTAGGTCTAACTCAACTCTTTCCCTTTTCGGCGATCTTCAGCCTTCCTCGTTCTCAGGACCCAAGCCAAATTGTTGAGACCAAGCAAGGTCGGCACCTTACGGCCATGTGCCTAAGAAGTCAGGCGGTGACGGTGGACATGTAGTGACGGTGTTCGGTAGAGATGGAATGGTGTTCGGTGGAATGTTAAGTGGTGGTGAGGTTGAGGTGTTTCATGGCTGTGGAGGGGTGACGATGCGGAAGAGAGAGCGGTGAAAAGGCGGGTGAAGAAGCTGTGTCTCCGACGCCGTCAAATGGAGATTCAGAGGAGAAGAAGTGAAAAGAAGAAAGTGGTAGGCTAGGGTTTCAGAGAGTTGTGACTACTTATATGATGAGATGGACGGCTGTGATTGCTTGATAGGTTAAGGTTATGATTACATTAAACATGGCGGGTATGGGGCGGGCCAGACATAATACCAAACCCGACTCGTACCCGATGCGGGTTACAAATTTAAATACCATACCCGCCCCATAACCCGGTCAAAGTCAAAATAATTCGCTCCTACCGGGTCAGAGCGGGTCGGGGATCCGTCGGGTGCGGATCAAATTGCCATCCTTACCCAGCATGAAAATCGTTGCTACCACCCAACAACCACGGATCGCTACCCACAACAACAGTCACTGAATCACAACAACAACACCATCAACCATCGACACAGCCGCAACTAGAACCATTTGTTCTTCTATCCACCATCATTCGCAACCCACGACTGCTGCTGAACCACCACAACACCATCCTCAATATGGGTGCAAGTGAATCGAGCATTTTCTGAACAAACTCGTGGTTCGTTTAATAAAAACTCGTTCGTGATCGTTCATTAAACAAGCAAACCGAGCTTGAACAAAAAAATTGAGCTCGTTTGATAAACGAGCAGAACATAAACGACCACAATTGTTCACGAATAAGCTCATGAACAATTCGTTCATTATAAGTCAATTATTTCATAAACTCAATTATTAAGCACAATTATTTTATAAGCCCAAACCAAAAGTAAACCTAAACCTAAACATTGATTGTTTTAGGTACTTTTCAGTCATAAATGAAAATTAGGCCATTTGATTTGTAAAATTGGATTAACTTATCGATTTTTTTGTTTTTCTTGGATTCCTTTTTACGAGCCAAGCCGAGCTTTGATAGTGTTCACATATATTTCACGAACACGATTTTGAGCATGGATTTGAAGCTCGCGACGAACACGAGCCAAGCTTGAACATTGTCAAAATAAGTGAACACAAGCTCGAGCTCTGCTTAACGAGTTGAGTACTTATTCATTTCTAGCCTGATCCTCACCCACCACAAATACAATCATAGCTTCGCTCATAATCGTTAGATCTTATGTACACCACTATTTGCCACCCGTAACCATAGTAAGCCTCACCATTCCTCGCCAGTTGCACCCACCATGAAAATTGATGTCGAATACCAACAACCACCGGATCGCGACACAATAGCCATTGAAACACCACAAAACCACCCTCAACCAGGGGCGGAACTTGCTCATGACCAAGGGGGGCCATGGCACCCCCCAAACTTTGGGGAATTTTTTTGTAGTTCTTTAAATAATAATTATTTCTTATTTAACATATTTACGAAAATGTCATTAGTTCTTTTTTTTTAGTTTAAATTCTTATAGTTTATTAACGTATATGTGACTATTATACTCATAAAATTAGTATCACAATAGTAGTACATTTATACCGTAAGAGTTAAGCTTCTTTCTTTCAAGATTAGTAATTCGTTGGTGACTAACATTAATAAGTTAAATAAATCACTATGAATAATAAAATTAAATGAATAGTAGGCAGATAAGTGATTCGTTCTGCATTTAAATCACTATATTGAACGAGCATTTTCGGCTATATATGAAGATGGTCAAAAATTAACTCCGAAATAAGATGGATGATGCTTTTCTCACGAATTCTTTGGTTGTGCACATTGAGAGACATATTGTATAGACGTTTACTATAAACTCGATCATTAATGACTTTCGTGACTATAAAGAATGCTAAGTTGCACTTTGACCATCGATGTATAGAGTTGTTTTTCTTATATTTTCTTATTTTGTGAATCCTTAATGAATTATTTTTAATTTTAATATTTTTAATGTTTTATGTGAAGTTGAACTTTCTTAATTCTTTTATGTTAACTATCAGTTTTTTAATGCCTTTTTGGCCCCCCACGAGTTGATTTTCTTATTTTAATGCCTTTTTGACCCCCCACGAGTTGATATTCAACCACCGCTTCAGCCACTTATGATGTTGGTGGATATCGAGGGTTTTGGGCCGCGGTTGAATATAGGTGGGGGGAAAGGGTGAGGCTTCCATCTAACAAGTCTGATGTAGTGGGCCCCTTCGTGGCAGATGGTTGACATATAGAGAGATTTTAAGGGTAGTATGGTAACTTGCACATCAATAGTAAGGACATTTATGAAAAATACACAAATAAATTTCGGAAAAATTTTTTGTTAAAGAACAAGATTATGAGGAAAAAACAACATCGGTTACTTTTTAGACGTGTAAATGAACAGAATGTTGGTTTCGTTTTGAAAACAAAAACAGAAAAAAAAATATAAAAAAAAAAAAAAGAAGTGTAAGTGAACGGGTTAGAAGTGTCGTTCTTTGCAAGTAATCTCCACACCCACCACCCCCGAGCCAAAAAGAAGTGCACTCTCATGTCTCCTTTCGCATAAATGAGTCATATCTATCAACAAAATAGAAAGTAATCTAACCAATTAAATTGCATCATGATTTACAGAATCATGATACTTCAGTTGAAAGAGTGCATGTTGCCTGCACAAAATCTCGAGTCAACCGAACCAAAAAGACTAATTTGACAAATTCTCTTGATAATTGGCTTGAAAATGGTGAAGTTGCTTTCTCTACAGCTATGGTTTCTTGGCATGGTTTATTTGAAAAAGAGCCGAGACGAGACCACTTTTATCGTGAAGCATTCTTAGATTTTCACTTATACTCATTCTTTACACTACAAACTGAAAAGTATTTAAGTAAAACGACATATTATCAAGTCAGTCAGTCAAACTATCAACCCAACTCCAAAAAACTCATGTTCCTAATATCTCTCGTCCACAAACCCCCATTCATTATATCTCTCCTTCATTTTGTGACAACCCACCAATGATCTTAAAAAATTTTGCAACTGCGCCAAAAAGTTTCCACTCAATCTCTCATCTCCTTATTTTTTTACATTATTCGATTTCTACGTATGCAAACACTAGTTTCCATAGAAGTTTCACCTGAAAATATCGCTAATGATCTATGTAATGCACTTCTTTTGAAAACTACTATCTAGCAAAAATCTTGTACGTACTATCTACAAAGTCAAAGTACCTTCATTGGTGAATTCCAATCCTACGTCCTTCACTAGTTTGATTAATCACATCTCAAACAAATGCTACCATGACCACCGGTTGTGTTGCATTACTATGGAGGTGGTAGCATTCATGTAATTAATAAACCTAACTAAAGTGGTTAAAGTCATCATCACCTATGATTTGCGGCCAACATAATCATCATACAGATCATATTATACAGAAAGGGAACGAAAGGCATTACTCGGAGGAAAAAGTTGATTTGAAAGTTGACAGAGGAGATTTTTTTTCTTTGACCAAAATGTGGAGGAAATAGTCAAATAGCTTTTGAGAACAGAATTAAGTGAGAGTATCTTTGCTGCTTTTTGAAGAAGCAGCTAACATTACCTACCGAAGAAAAAAAGAAGCAGCTCTGAGACTGAGATCATCACTTTGGGATACTGGTTTGTGATATGCGGTAAAACAGCACGTATGCCCTTGGATTGCATTCAGCTAGATCTTGGTGCATCAATTCTTGATTGTGATCTTTCTCATGTAAGGCCGGCCGCCAGGCCCCTGTGCATTTATGAAATACACATTTTTGTTCTGTCAACAGAAAAACATGTGACAAAGAATATGGAACGAGGGAACTACTGATTAAAGCTCATACTAACTTATGCCCTTTTGGACCGGAAATGCACATTGCCCAAGCAAAAGCTGGTGATGATTTAGATCGTCAGGAGCAGCCGATATGACTAATTGAGTACGAAGTACTAAACCAGACCTGCCCACCTACCCACCCCCTTCTACCGTTTTGGGGGGTTAGGCAGTCAGTTTGGCCATACTAACACCGAAGAACTTTGCACATGCGTGCCCGTTCTACACTTTTCGGGGGCTCAACAGTCACTTTGGCCATATTAGCACAAGAAAATTGCATCAGTGCGCGCGTGCATTTGTGAGTGTGTGTGAGCGCGCACGTGTGTGTTAAACTTATCATAGCAGGAAAACATGTCGTACATCCAATATAAAAAACACAGAAGAAAATTGCATGAGTGTGTGCGCGTTTTTATGCGTGCGAGAGAGAGAGAGAGTGAGTGCATGCGTGTGTGCATTTGTGAGTGTATGTGTGAGCGTGCACGTGTGTGTTACATTCATCATAGCAGGTAAAGCATGTCGTACATTCAATACGAATACACGCGGCAGACTCGAGTTAGTATGATCTGAACATGTTTCATCCCCTACAAATCAGAGAGTATAAAGCCTGTGTTTGAGCTTTCTTAAACAACCTATTCATGTTCTAGGCAGAAGCAGCAGTACATATGCAAAGAGTAATAACTCAGGAAGCAGGAGAGTAAAACAGATCCTCCAAATCTCGTGCCTCGTCGTGTTAAGGATCTGAGTTGGTTGAAAGAAAGCTTGCAGTGAACCTTCTAGATTTTGTCTCTAATTCCCTCTTAAACTCCCTGCACATGTGCAAATTATGCTTGATATACTAATAGTAGCAAGTAATAGTACTTATACTGCCACATTTGTGTATTTATTTTCAGTCAAGTCTAGAAGAAATAAAGCTACATTACTCGTAACTAGATGTGCAACGCCACACAAGTTCAGCCAGAACACTCGTTAAACTTTCAAAACACAACAATAATGTGCCCCTGAACCTCAACTTTGTCAGCACCCTTAACCAGTCAAAGTCAAAATTAATGTGCTCCATCTAGCAAGAATGATTTTAGCACACCTAGGAGTTTTAGATAGTATTAGTGTATTACGATGCATGTAAACGTCAGTCTCTTTTTGGCTGATATTTCATTTTGAGTATTTCTAAACCTCCCAAAAAAGAAATACTACATCCAGCAAGATTTAACATGGTTCAAATAACTAATTATAATGGAAGGATCTTGTTATCTTCATCATGAAGTTGTGGATACCCTGTATAATACAAGATTTTGTTGTCCCCATAAAGTAGCAACTGTTCTACTGTAGCTTGTTTAAAATCCAAATCTAGTCATAACCACGTACAACATTTAGGCCCCAACATCAGGAAAGGTCTGAGATGACTGTAGGTATAGTGGCATAAACATGTTCGTTATGGTATTGGCATAAAAATTTACTTATGCATGACCTTATAGTTATACATATATACCGGATTACCTTATACTTTCACATAAATTGCTAATGTTATGAAGCGACCTTGTACTTGCATAGAAATCGTTAATAGGTATGATGCGAGCATATAAAGCCATATGCAATGGGACGATTAAAAGCATGATAAACTACAAGAAAAAGGTCGAGATTTCCAAGTGCATGAAGGGAAATAAATTACTCAGGAATCAGGATAACGTTACATAGGGGACGTGAATTTCAAATTGGCTCTAAGTGCGATATGAATTCCCCAAAGCCCCAACGAATGAGATGGTACACATGAGACCACTCTGTTAACCTTAGCAGATGAACTTTTAGGTACTGATTCATTCCAGCCACTTACTTTACTGGAAAGAAGCAAGAAATCCACCAAGCTAATTAGGGTGCCAGTTAGCTTTTTCCGTAGTAATATCGCATGTTTACGTAAAAGCCAAATCATTGGTTTTCAAAGGTAACAGATGGCAATAGTTATTCTATCCTAGCAAAGACTGATATTTAACGGATAGCTCTATAAGCACAAAGATTACCTGTTTTTTAAAGTTAAAGGCTACTAATTCAAAAGTAGTTGGATGTAGACATTAGTAGTTTACAAAAGATTAATAAAGGCCTAAATTTATTCCCTATATTTCTTTCTGCGGAACTAACTGGTGATGAGAAAATAGAGGCACAGATATGGGCAAGTAAACTAGATTACTCATTATGAAAAAAAAATATAGTACAAGGGAAAAACAAGGCCACCCGAAGGTGGTTAGCATAACATGAAAAAGTGGCCAAAGATCATACCCTAAGCTGAGCCAGCAGCTGCATGCATAGACTCAGAACCTGGAAAATGAAATGCTTAGACGGATTGCTGGAGGCACCATGGATAGCCATCTAGCTGCAGTAACCCTGAGACAAGGGAAATTAGTTGTAAATGATGCAAGCTCAGCTGCTGCGAATTAATATGCAGCCGTCACCAGAAACTTCATTAGCACTGAAACTTATAGTGTCATAACCGCGCCACCAAAGCCATTTGGTCTCATGTCCTTAATCAACAATTATGACATCCCTTTTATAATTCTAAGAATCATCGGCTTGCTGCTCTTTATGTTTTCTATCAAGTGGAGTCCCCATTGACTGAAAATTTCAGGGAAGATGTTGTCGTCTCAATCAGAACTTCTTCCTCGGGCGCAGCTCAAGCATTTTATCACTGCACCAATCACTAGTTGCCAAGTTTCCATAGAAATGGAACTGAGGACCAGTGCAAGCTCAAGCACTTGCCTGTTGATAATAACTTGCAGATGGCTTCCGATGTTCCTGTCACCCTTGTAAAACATTATGTTCGTCCTTCCAACATCGCCAATAATAAACAAGCAAATTTCACATTCACTCGGCAATTGTCTGTATAACTCCATTGGGCTCTATTTTACTGTCATCGCTAGGAAAATATGATGAAAAAGTTTTCAGAAACTTAAATCTCAAGAAATTATCTCCCTGCTTGTTCAACAATTAATTCCTGTGGAAGCACCACTCACTTCCACCCAACTGCATCCTGGAACTTTTCTTAGACCTTTTCCTTTCATGGAAATTCTTAGGTCATCTACCTCACTCCAATATCCAGAAAGAGAAGACACTGCCGCAGCAAGCACATAGTTTGCTCCATGGTCTGGCTCTATATCTAGCAGAAGTTGCCTGAAGTATTCATCTATACGAACAACACTACCATGCTGTTTACAGGAACTAATGAAGCTCCGCAGTACAACAGAGTTAGGGTCCATTGGCATGCTCCTGATTAGCTGGTAAGCTTCTTCAATCATCCCAGCCCGCCCAAACATGTCCACCATGCATCCATAATGTTCCATTGTTGGCCTGATATTATAAACTTTGAGCATCCTCTCAAAATATTTTTGGCCCTCAACAACAAGGCCAAGGTGACTGCAAGCAGACAAGATCCCAGAAAAGGACATGCCGTCTGGTTTCAGGTCACCTTCTTCCATTTTGGTAAACAAGGAAATTGCTGCTTCTCCATTGCCATTATCTGCGAGGCCAGAAATCATGACTGTCCAGGACTGCAAATTTTTCTCCCTCATGGAATTGAAAATGTGCAAAGCTTTTTGTACGTGACCGCACTTAGCATACATGTCAAGTAGGGCTGTCCCTAGTATAACATCCAGTCCGATATCATTGACGACAATAAAGGAGTGAATGGACTCCCCTAGTCGTATATCGAGCAGATGAGTACAAGCAGAGAGTAGGCTAACTAATGTAACCGAGTTCGGCTTTTCATTTACTAGCTTCATGTCAAGGAATGCCATCAAAGCTGCGACTGGCGAGTTACTGCAGACATTTTTCCCATGAGAAAGTAAGGCAAGAAAACGTAAAACACGTGATAACATATGGAAAAGAGGAAGTGAAAATGCTGATTTCATCATCAAGAGGAATCAAAAGAAAAAAAATAAAAGAAGTAAAAAAGAAAAATCGCATGCTCGGTTCTAAAGAAGTTTACCAGAACAATGCGCTATAGGATGCAGATCATTTCTGGACATAAAAGATTGAGAAATATTCCATAAGCTATGTACTAAAAAAATGTGGTACGTTAGAGGTAGGTTTATGTGAGAAAATACCTCATGATAGTAAATAATAAATATGGGGCCTCAGCACCCATCAACGCATGATGTTCTTCGACTCAATCACGATGTAGAAATGAGGTAAGACAATGATTTTCAGAGTCAAAGACTGAAGAAAAATTACAAGATTGAAAAATGCACAAGGTCTCAATCATTTTCCAGATTTGAACAAGCATTATCCAATTTCCAAGCTGTGTTAAAGAAACTATGGAGTTACCTTACTGTTCTCTTGATGAACTTTACCTAACTGCTTATTGAATTGCTTCGCATCATATATATGCTACTTTTCACTTTATTGTTGTTCAACACTATGGAAAAAAGCAACCTAAAGAGAAAGAACTAGGATAATCTTCTTCAAGCCAATTCTGTATAATGTGCACATCAAAACAATTACTGTCAGGGGTTAGCATTTTGTTAATCTTGCGGTTTCATTATCCAAACCGTACATACTGATGGTGGTATGATATGTACCAATCTCCCCTTCACGAATTGCCAAGAGAGGCTACTTGACTGACCTAGATAAATCCACTTCGGATCCATTAAGGCATGTAAGAAAGAGGCTCTGCAACAATATTGGATCGACATCTTAGAGGCTCTGCAACAAAATTGGATCGACATCTCTCTACTATACATCTGAACCGACTACCTCTCATTGTTTCATTTGTGGCTTATTATACTCTCTTGATTGGCTTGCAACTCCACCTGATTGGGTAAGTGGAAAGTTCCCATCTTATCTTTGTCTCTTCTGATAGGCTTTAGCAGTCTAAATTGATATGGCTTCAACATGCAACTCTCTTCAAGGGTGAGAAGTGGAGAGTGCTCATGGGTATCTCTGAAACGGTTTGGCTCTGAACTTTCATTGTACTCAAGTATTGGAATATTAAGAATATTGGAGAATATCCTCATAAACCTTAAAAACTAGTCCATCATCTCTAATTCCCATACAACCGTGAGTAAGTCAATTGGATATGAGTATAAAAAAAACTCGTGTATTCTTGAGTTTTCAAGAATAAAATATAGCATTTATGCAACTACCCCGGTCCCCGTACCTGAAATGGTACATGTGTTGCATTTGTAGGCTAATGACTTCAGCATAAAACTATAGAAGTGAAGCTGAAGAAAGTATCAAAATATATTGCTCAAAACTAAACTGCGAAAAGAATCACTCTAGATTTTTTCTACTAGCAACATATGAGTTGTTTAAATTAAGTAAAATACACATAATGCCTTGAAATGCATCCGGATGGGCCAAAATCCAATAATGCTTACGGAACTACTTTCCTGATATTTTATGAATTTGTAACTAGGGAAATAAGAAATATTTACGAAATTTATCCGCCATTTTGCATAAGCCAGCACTCGGGAATCTGAATTAGAAAACAAAAAATTGGGAACACAATCAAAGACGACCCAAGAATACTGTTGATTGAAGAAGCAACAAAAGTAAGAGTTATCGAGGGGTATTTGCTTTGCTAATGCATGGTTTACCAAAGGTGGTAAATAAAATACAAAAGGCTAGCATCGTGCACGAGGCTCCCGCTACTCTTGGATCTGGGAAGGCTAAATTTACGTATATCAAAGATATTATCGAGAATATCTACAATTCCT
>JAVXUO010001234.1:0-94293 GCA_033065855.1 Escallonia rubra | reverse complement strand
CTTAAGTGTCTCGAGTGTACAGATTTCAGTAAGGATAAGACATTGGTGCCCATATGCATCAAGAACATGAACGACGTCTACCGGGTGCACCTCGAGAACTTGAAGTTGAAATCATGGGGACATCTTAAGGAAACGGCACGGCGTACTTACGAGACGGTCGGGCCCGTCAAACCATGGAGGCCTCGGCCACAGAATGCACTGTTGGCCTTAGCAGCCCCATCCAGTACCCAGCACAACAACACCAGCACCAGCACCAGCAACAGCAACATCAGTAGTTACACTGGCTTTAAGCGTCAGTTCCCGGATGGGGACCAACGCTCTGACAAACGGAGACAACAGGAGACTCCGCTTGCTTTTTCGTGTGATTTGAATACGGTGAAAGATCTATTGACAGAGTGGGTTGTTAATGACAACAACTTCCAATTACCACCCGTGCGGATCCCCATCACAGACGAGGAAAGAACCAGGCCTAACTACTGTCCCTTCCACCAGGCCCTTGGCCATCCTCTCAAGAACTACAATGCGTTGCGGGCCATCTTTGCAAGGAAGGTCGCGTCAGGCGACCTACAGCTGCGAAAGAACAATGATGTGTGAAAAGAACCATACCCAAACCATGGCAACAACAACCGCGAGCATCAGGTACTCATGGTTACTATCGACCACATCGAACCGCTCGTCCCCGAAGCTTCTGCGGAAGTCTCGCCTACGGTCACAACTCGTGTACCTCCTACCCCCCAGCCAGTGTCCTCGGCTGGCCAAATGACGAAGATCAAAGGCTTCTTTGATGAAATGGGGTTTTCACCCGCGGCGCGGACTTATCTCTCAGACTGCTTGATCGAGGTCACCACAGGCCTCGGCCCCGAGTGCTTTGTCGCCCAGGCCGAGCTCAGACATGTCCCTTCCACCGCATTCATTTTTTTGGACGAAGACTCACCATAAATTGAGCACCACAACCGACCGCTATACCTTGAGTGCACTGTTAACGGCACCGGATTCCGTCGCGCCTTGGTAGATTGCGGCGCTTCGATCAACATCATCCCTCTTGTCACTTTGCAGCAGGCCGGCATACCATCAAGGAGGATCATCTGTGACCCTATCAAAATCACTGGCTTTGGGCAAGGCCCCCAATCCACCCTTGGCCACATTACTGTCGACCTCATGGTTGGAATTGTCCGTCGTGACACTACTTTCCATGTGATAGATAACGAGTCTTCCTTCCACCTCCTGCTTGGGCAACCTTGGATCCATATCAACAAGGTTGTTCCCTCGACCCACCACCAGTGTGTGAAACTGGTGGCCGGTCCTGTGGGTCTTATTTTGCCGAGGCCTCCTTCTTCACTGAACTTGCTACAGATGGTGAGAATGCTACTCATATCCACCCCACCAAGCTACCAGATTGGGACGAGCTGTGTGGGAACAAGCCACCCAAGTCCAAGAAAATCAACAGAAACAAAGCATCAACCTCGACAGCGCTATCTGCTGTCCCTAACATTTGCCCGCCTTCATCCCCCAAGTCCAAGAAGTACAAGTTTGAAACCACCTTCCAGCGCATCATCAAGGACAGAAGGGTCATCTACTAGTTATGACGGTGTCCGGGGGCTCCGGGGGGTCCGCTGCACGACCGCCTCGACCCCGACCTACCTAGGGAGACAGAATGGTGTTGTACGGCCGAGCATTGCCCGCCAGATCCTGAGCTTACCCCGGACGCCGCACCGCCCTGCTATGAAGACGGCCCCTGACCGCAGGCTGAAGATCTTGAAGAAATTAACCTGGCTGACCCGGGCGAGGAGCCTCGGTTGACCTACATTGGCACGAAACTCACCCCGGGCCGAAGAGAGGGACTGGTTACCCTCCTCCGTGAATATCGCAACGTATTGGCATGGAGTTACAACGAAATGCCTGGGTTAGATCCTACCTTGGTAACACACCATCTTAACATTGCTAACGGGTTCAACCCTGTTCGGCAGCATTCGCGATCTTTCCGCCCCGAACTTGAAATAAAAATCAAACAAGAGATCGAACGACTTCTACAGGCTGGTTTCATTGAACCCATCACTCATCCTATCTGGTTAGCCAATGTTGTTCCTGTGCAAAAGAAGAACGGACAGGTTCGCGTTTGTATTGACTTCCGCGATTTGAATAAGGCATGCCCTAAAGATGAATTTCCACTGCCCAATATTGATATGCTCACGGAGGCTGCCGTCGGACACGAGACCTTGCCCTTCATGGACGGCTTCGCCGGCTACAACCAAATTCGAATGAACCCAGACGACTGTGCCAAGACAGCTTTTCGGACCCCAATGGGTAACTTTTGTTGGAAACTCATGCCCTTCGGTCTCAAGAATGCGGGTGCTACCTATCAGCGAGCAATGACAGCTATCTTTCACGACATGATACACCGCACAGTGGAAGACTATGTTGACAACCTCATTATCAAGTCTAGAAAGGAAAATGAGCATCTTACGGACCTTCGAGCAATCTTCGACCGGTGTCGTCAGTACAACATGCGGATGAACCCGCTCAAATGTGCCTTTGGGGTCTCCTCCGGCAAGTTCCTCGGCTTCTTGGTCAGTCGACAGGGTATCGACGTTGACCCCTCCAAAGCTGCCTCTATCCGAGAAATACCACCGCCCAAAAGCACTAAGCAGTTAAAAAGCTTCCTCGGCAAGGTTTCCTATCTCTGCAGGTCCATCCCTGCCTTGGCCGAGCTTATAACGCCCTTCCAGCATTTAACGCGCAAGAGCGCGCCGTGGGATTGGGGTGCGCCCCAACAGCAAACATTTGAACAAATCAAGGCGGTCCTCATGTCACCGCAAACCATGGTCGTGCCGCAATGAGGTCTACCATTCTTGCTTTACTTAACCTCCACGCCCAGATCCATAGGGGCGTTACTTGCTCAAGAAGTGGACGGAGTAGAGCGCTCGGTTTATTATCTCAACCGGTCAATCAGGGGACCCGAGGCCAATTATTCTGAACTCGAAAAACATTGCTTCGCCTTGGTCTACGCCTCGCAGAAATTCAGGCACTACTTCTTGTCACACCAAATTACACTCATCACCAAGGCTGATCCATTACGATACATGCTCACGCGCTCTGCCCTGTCTGGGCGACTTACTCGTTGGTTGCTGCTATTGGCCGAATTCGGCCTATCCATCCAGAATCCTACGACTTTAAGAAGCCAAGCACTCGCGGACCACTTGGCCTTCTTCCCGCGTCAACACTATGAACCAACCTCACATCAATTGCCTGGGGAAGAGACATCCCTGATCTCTGACATCGATGAATTATGGACGCTCGAGTTCGACGGCTCAGCCACTAGCAAAAGTCCCAATGAAGTTCTCCTCCAGCAAGAAGGTGCCGGCATTGTCCTCCGGAACCCAGAGGGTGTTACCATATCCATATCCTTCAAGCTTGCATTCCCAGTATCTAACAACGAAGCTGAGTACGAGGCCCTCGTCATCGGCCTCATGTTAGCTATCAGCATGGGTCTAAGTCATTATGTATAAAAGGGGACTCGAACTTGATCATGAAGCAGGCCGACGGAGAATTCGCAGTCAAAGAGCAAGCTTTGGCACCTTATCGTGCCCTGGTACAACACCTGGAGGGACAACTTGGCCATGTCCAATATGAACATCACGACAGGTGCCACTACCGATATGCGGACAGCTTAGCCACAATCGCATCAAAAATAGATATTGACGGTGAACAGCGCATACTAACCATTATCAAGAGGACATCACCATGCACATCATTGAATCTAGTCCCGAAGGACACTATGACCGACGATTGGAGGCAGCCGATCATCGACCAACTTAAGGCACCGTCACTCGCTTTCGTCTCCACCCTCACAGATTTCTTAATGTTGGGAGACGTCTTGTACATACGATGTCACGGAGGCACTCTGGCCCGATGTTTGGCCCCAATAGAAGCAAAGCACAAGCTGCAGTACGGACATCAAAAGTGTTGTGGCCTCGACGGGCCACCTCTATATCGCCGTCTCCAACGAATGGGCCACTTTTGGCCATCTATGGCCAAAGATGCTTCGGATATACAGCAGGATTGTTCGGAATGCCTATATGCGCCAGACAGCACGGAGGCTCTTGTCATCAACATCGAGGGCGACTGGCGTCAACCTTTCCTACAATATTTATCCCATGGGATACTACCACCTGACCGCAGCTCGGCACGATCTATCAAGTGCAATCGGTCAAGTACTTCGTGATGGAAGGTGAGTTATTTCACAATGGATTTTCGGGACGCACCTTGCGGTGCTTGTAGGGTGCCCAAGCAGTCGAAGTGATCAATGAAGTCCACAATAGTGCTTGTGGTGAGCATCAAGGCTTTCAGAAGTTGTATGTAGAACTGCTAAGGTTGGGGTACTACTGGCCAACTATGGAATTTGACGCGATCTCTCATGTGCGACACTGCCAACCCTGCCAGAGACACGCCAACAGAATGCACATGCCAGCGTCCGACCTTCATATGATCGTGGCCCCATGGCTGTTTCACTCTTGGGCTCTTGACCTTATCGGCCCCATACATCCGCCATCGAAGGGTCACATTTGGATCATGGTCGCGACGGAGCGTTTCACAAAGTGGGTCGAAGCCATACTTCTGCGAAAAGCCACGGGGGGCGCCATCGCCAACTTTTTACGTGATCACATCATATGTCGCTTCAACATCCCTCGATGCATCATCTCTGACAACGGCACGCCGTTCATCAATCGGGATGTTCAGACTATCATAGAAGCAGACGACATCAATCATGCCACGTCAACTCCTTATTATCCGCAAGGCAATGGTCAAGCTGAAGCCTCCAACAAAACTTTGTTGCGCGTTTTGTCACGCATGGTCCATGACGCGAGCAAATCCTGGTCCGAAAAGCTAAGACATGCCCTTTGGGCTTACAGAACTTCCAGGCACACAGCCACAAAGGCCACACCCTTCTCCATCGTCTATGGGGACGAATGTGTGGTACCTGCCGAGATTGCAGTCGCCTCGGCATGACTATCCCTCAGCAGTGGTCTCGGGGAGGAGGAAACCCGAATGATGGCACTTGAGGGCCTTGATGAAAAAAGGGCCAACGCCATATGCCGAATGAAGAAATATCATGAGAAGCTTGTCAAAGCCTACGGGAAGACCGTCAAACCTCGCTCCTTCACAGAAGGCGACCTTGTCCTCCAACCCGCCAAACATGTACGGGCCAACCGGTCAGCTCCTAAGTTCACGCCCAACTGGGAGGGGCCATTTCAAGTACATACAGTCAGAAGCAACGGCTCCTACCTCCTGCTCAATCCAGATGATGGACAGCTTACCGCCCCTGTCAATGGTCGCTACCTAAAGAATTACTATGCATGACCGGTTTGCAGCTTGTTCCCCCCGACCCGCCGCCTGTAGTTTAGAACACTTAACGCAGCATTTTGTGTTTGTACACACATGTACTGACTTGTAACTTTTGTTGTTTATTACAAGTTCCTTTTATGTAATTACGTTTCTTTGATCCAAGCACTATCAATATACAGTCTTTTCACTACATACATTTGTGCTTAGCCTACACTTTTGTACTCTTTTCTAGTCCTTAAGTGTTTGCCCTTGCAAAAAAAAAAAGGGGGGGGGGGGGGGGGGAACACCAACAGACAACCAACAGGCGCAAGACATTCAAACAATCGCAACAGACAACGATCGTACCACGCATCCACGACAAATATTAACAAGACAGCACACAACTACACTTTACATACCAACAAAATATATATATATATATATATATATATATATATATATATATATATATATATATGCATAAGAAGTTGTCGGCCACTATCGGGCACTGCCTATACATCAATCTATAGTAA
This sequence comes from Escallonia rubra, assembly GCA_033065855.1. Lineage (NCBI taxonomy): Eukaryota > Viridiplantae > Streptophyta > Magnoliopsida > Escalloniales > Escalloniaceae > Escallonia > Escallonia rubra. Next base: position 88,438 of record JAVXUO010001234.1, on the reverse strand, counting down.
GACCTATCGAAAGCTAGATACCGGATGAGAGCTAAACGCCTGCAATGTCTGACGCTGAACCTGCAGCGCCGACCATCCCGACTCGAACTCAGCCTGCCGCCTCAGACGCTCAGCCTCTCGCACCTCCACATCCACCCGCCGCCTCTGGAGATCACTCAGCCGTCTCTGCAAGTCAGTCAGCTGCCTCTCTATCTCCGCCACCTCTCTGTCGATCACGACCAACTCTCCGTTGATCTCTGAGCACTCCACCTCCAACTCTGTGCGTCGCCTCTCGAGCAACACATCCTCCATACGCACCAACGCCATCCTCTCGCCCACACCACCACCCTCGCTCCTCGACCTAAAGAACTTGGCCAGCCAATCTAGCTGCACGCCTAAAGAGGTGAAAAGCGTGAACTCTGTCAGCGACCGCTCAATAAACTCTATCGTCCAGCCCGCCACGGGAACACTCGCAAAAAGGCAGCAGCCACTCCATAAACCCTGAGTACACCCACCTCTGTAACACCGGGTTCCCCACAGTCACCCCCTCAAACGTCTGCGGGTACGCCGCCGTCACCAGCTCTAATCGGCGTACTGTCTCAGAAGGTAGTTGAAGGTTCTCCCATACTACCACGTCGGCCTGGCCGCCCGACGATTCCCTGCTCGCCTCTCCAGCTGATGTGCCACTCACCACCATCACAGGCCTCTCACGTACTCCTCCGGCTGCCTGTACACCGACGGTCATCGAGTGCATCGCCATCAACGTCGCACTTGCCTCAACAGTTGACCCTGACGATGCCCCCGCAACAGACTACACCGGGATCTCCACCTTCTAAATCGGGACCACCACTGCAGGCTCCAACTCCACCAAATCCTCCCACTCAACCACCGCGGCCTCCGTCGCCGTGCCTGTCCATCAGTAGCCACTGGCATCGAATATCAGCAACTCGTCGACCAAGCCGCCATACACATCATCCACCCTCTCCTCAACATCTGGCAGTGGACTCACCCTGTCGCGCGCCCCGGCCGCCGATACGTCGGCCGCTACTGGCTCATCTCCGCCTGCTGGCTCATCAACCTCGGCTGCTCTTGCCTCCTCTGTCTCGACCGCCACATTTGCATCACCGCCCCTCTCCACCGCTTGTCCCTCGTACCCCTGTCCAAAACAACCGTTAGCATATCAACATTTTTTTTCTATTGTATGACATCAATAAACAAGATTTAATAAAAAACGGCAACAGTCAGGCCTACCTCAACCACTGGCTCCTCCGACGCATCTCGCGGCCTCTTTGATCCTGTCAGCCGTAAGCCTGAAGTGCCCGCACTCGCCTGACGAGCACTCTCCATCATCCCAACTCGCAGTGCCGACAACGGCCCCTTGCCGGCCCCTGGCACCCTCAGCATCGGCACCACCGGTTCCTCTCCTTGGTCCTCCACCGGGGCATCATCCTCAGACTCCTCACCCTCCTCGTCGGGATCCCTCCCCGAGCTCACAACCTGCATTCCCCATCACTAGCACCAGCATGCCAGCCTGCCTCGCCGCTGTCATCGATATCAAACTCAACGCCCGGTCACAGGCAAACACATCAACCAGTCACCGTGTCCCCGACGGCTGTGCCAACCACTCTGCCCAGACCGCCCGCAGATGCTCCCACCACTGTGCATACTCCACCGTCACCACCCCCACTGCCGCTATCCCCGGCCTCCTCCACGCTACCACCGGTGCCGGCCACTCACGGACTCTGTCATAACGCGTGCACCCGAATGCGGTTGTTACACTTCACGGGCTACGAAACCCACACGGCGGTTCCAAGTCATAGCCAAATGTCCGCGACAACCGGTCCGGGCAATACCGAGCCACGTAATACAGGTTCTCTGTAGGCTTCCCGCCATCATCAGTCATCACTGACAGCCAACCTGGAAAATAGGTCACCAAGAGCACAACGTCTGCTGGTGGTAAACCCCCCCTCTTGGTCAAGTCTATCGTCATCTCCTGTCCATGTAACCAGGGGGTACTCCATATGACGCATGCATCTCTCTGTACGGCCGTGCTAAGCATGCCTCCCTCGAATCTATCAACCGTGACAACGGACACTCCGTCCTCTTGATGCCAGCCCATGCAAATGCCTATGACCCACTGCACCACAGCGCCACTTCCCGCGATCGACCACCGTGCATCACTGTCCTCGTCCTCGGTACTAGATGCTCAAGCGGGTATCCTGCCGGACGATAATCTTGAAAACACTTGTACAAGTACCGCTGCAGAAACATCTAATCCACGTACGTCCCCCCTGGTACCGCCCATGCGACCTCTTCATGTCATTCACAAACTGATCCAGCCGTGACTACACAGTGCCCAGATACACGGGAGCTAGCCCAACACGCTTCCCCTACGCCATCCGAATCGCCAAGTGAATCACCTTCGAGGAAATGTCGTCCTCTGGCGTCCCATCAAACACGAATCTGCAAAAACACGACAACGCATTATACACAACCTCAACTAGCATCACATATACAAGCATACAAACAATGGAACGCATAATACTTACCTCGACAAGAACATCGTCAAGAAGGACACCATCTCGTACCGCTCGTCCTTGTGATACGGCCCAATCACGAAATGGGTAGCATTGCCTAATCTCTGCCCCGACTTCGCCTGCGGCGTGCCATAGAACAATCGGAGCCACCCACTATATGTCGCCTTCCGGTGCTGCCTCGTCTCCGCCAGGATGTCAAGTCTGCAACAGCCGCTCCTCGCCAGTAAGCCGCGTCTGCAACAGTCGCTCCTCGCCAGTAAGTCGCGTCACACGCGCATCCAACTCTCCATGCATCGGCAGCCCCGTCAGCATCATCACATCCAGCAGCGTCGGCCCAATCTCTCCAAACTCAGTCACAAAGGTATGTGTCTAAGTGCTCCACCTCGACAGCAACAGGGCCATCCCAGGCGTATCTCTATACAACTCTAGCCCCATCGCCGTAATGTCAATCGCCGGCACCAACCCCAACGTCTGCAACAATGCCGACCACCTCGGCGTCTTCATCATATGCTCACACCAGAAGTCCCACCCAATCGGCAACGCACCATGGCCCTTGAACACCACAGGTGCCCAGGGTATATCCTCCCGTTCCACCAACAACCCCGCAACATACCTCGGTGACGGCACGGGCGCATCTTCCCAGCTCGGAGCCCGCACATACGGTGACGGCACTCGTGGCTTCTCCCCCATCGACGCACCACTCCAAGGCACTTTGAACGCACCATCAGCTACCCGGATGGCCAACTCTCTCCACAACTCCCGGTCAGGCACGGCCGGTACTACCCCTTTTACTCTCAGCTGCGTGTTCGTCTTATCTGGGTCCGGATCATACGTTCTCACCAACGAATCATCAAATGTAAGTGGCATTCCCATCTCACCACCTACCGCAGCTTCAGCTTCATCTATCGGTGGGGGTAGCACCCGTTCCGTCGTCGCAGTTCGCGGTGGCTGCGCTGCGCCTGTCGCCCCACCTCGTGGTTTCACCCACATCTTCTGCTTCAACTTTTTCAGAACGGGCACCAGCTCGGCAAGCATGGCCTTAGCCCTGGCCCTTGGCCCCGCCGACCCCCCTGCCCCCGCCGACCTCTACCCAGCTCCCGACCCCCCTGCCCCTACCGATACCCCTCCAGCTCCCGACCCCTTCAGCCCCGCCGACCCCCTTTCTTTTCTCCTTCCTTCTTCTCTTCATATTCCCCCCACGGCAGCAGATCCCGTCGACCCTCCTCTTCCGACCGACCCCCCTCGTGCGGCCGACCCCCCTCGTGCGGTCGATCCCCCTCGTGTGGCCGACCCCCCTCCGCTCTCCCCCATTTCTTCCATCCCTTCTCTCTTTCTTTCCCCCGTGCTGGCCGACCTCCTTGGGGTGGCCGAACCTTCTCTTCCGGCCGACCCCCCTGCCCCCGTCGACCCCCCTCTTCGGCCGACCCCCATCCCCTCTCCCCTCTTTCTTCCCTCCTTCCCCCCTCCCCTCTTCTTTCCTTCTCTCCACCCCCGCCGACCCCTTGGCCGCGCCGTCCCCCATATCCGGCCGACCCCACGGCCACTTGATTTCCCCCTCTCATTATTTCATCTTATCTCTTTTTCTTTTCTCTTTCACTTGCTCAAAATGTGTAAATTGATTTTTTTGGCAAAACCCTCCATCCCTTCACTATTTATAGGGGTGGGCCATCCAATCACAACCACCCATTTTAAATGTCAACCAAAAATTTTCACAGCTCTCCTTTTCCCGTCACTTCCGCATTTTCGCAAAGTTCATGCTTCGCTCCCCGAGCGCATTCAACATCGTTTATGCGTGCGACGCCCGCTCGGGTTGCCCCTCTGCGCACCCCGCATGCAGGGGGCTTATGTTCACAACCTATCCGGACCGCACCATAAGGCCCGCTAAAAGACCCCAGTGGCACGACACGTCACCCGCTCGGCAGTCAAATTTGTTCAACATCGTTGCTCGGTCAAAGCGCTCCGTGCCTCGACATCGTTGCTCAGTCAAAGCGCTTCGCACCTTAAGCATTCAGACGGCGATCGAGAGTGCACTTCCCTCCCGAGGGGTTGGCCACCCCCCTGAGAAGGGGGTCGGCCACCCTCTTTAAGGGGGGTCGGCCACCCACTTTGTAAAGGGGTCGGCCACCCTCCTGAGAAAGGGGTCGGCCACCCTCTTTAAAGGGGGGTCGGCCACCCATTTTGTAAAGGGGTCGGCTCACAACCCTAAGGCCATCACCGACACAATCACCCGATGGACTCACGGGGGGCTCCGCTCGTAGTGCTCCGGCACGAGGACCCCTCGCCACGGACTCTGAGTATCGAGCTGTGAGCATGTACGCTCGTGTTACCATTGATCATCGACACCGCCAGGGCAATGACCCCCGGGTCACTCCGGGACGGGAGCAGGTCCTCGAAGGGCATCGCGTCTGGCCCGCCTAGCAGTTGGCAGCAAGGGTAACCCTCACCGCTGCCAGGATCTCTGCGCGTCTCTTGACGCATCGCGTGGGATTCAGTAAGGGCTTGGACTGGAGGCTGGGGCAACGCGCTACTCTGACCATGCTATCGCGGTGTGGTCAGTCTCCTCAGACAGGCAGAGGGATGCTGCAAGAGCAGGGCGGCACGAACTCAGGGACCGGCAATTCGACGGACAATCAATACTGTGGGACCTCCTCCGGCGACGTGTCACTCCCGGAGGAGGACACGTGTCGGCTGATGACACGCGCGCATTTGTGCCTATATATAGTGGACTTTGGAGATTATTTGGGGAGCTCTCTCTCATTTCAAGATTTCACTTTCTCTCTCTAAAACTTATTCTCTCTGGATTTCTAGTGAAAGAAAGACATTTGAACTCCCGACATCGGACTCTTGACGCTGCACTTTTGACTCGGACTGTCGACCGCCGGCCCTGTTCGTCGTCGCCCTGCTTGCGCGGCGCTGCCAGCCCTCGCGACCTGCCTGGGGAGCCTTGCTCTCAGCCCTTACTCCATCCTTGTTGTCTCCCACTTTGCCTACTCAGAAGCCAACTCAGACTGCATCCTTTGTGGCACCTCTACGTGGCAACGAACCCTCTTTCAATGGCAACAAAAGTTGTTCTGAGATGTTTGTTGGGGCGATGGCTGCCAGGGGGTATTTTGCATAAGTTGGGGGTGTTTTGGTAACTTTCCCCCTTAAAATTTTCTGAGAAAATATTTGGTATATAATTGATGTAATACATTTTAAAAGTGGTTTTAAAGCGGTTTTGAGGTGTTGGTGGTGTAGTGGCCATCGGGGGGTATATTGGTAAATTGCCACGTTGGCGCTAAATTTTAGGGAACTAGCGTAATTAAGCGTTCGGAGTGGTGGGAAGTGAGGAATGGTTTTAATACATTGAAATAATGAGATAATGACAATTGCTAATGCGTTTGTAAGCTAGGTTAAAGATCCAGTTATAGTTTTGGAATGTAAATATTATGGACGCTAAGTTGGTTTACGATTATATTTTGTTCTTAGAGATATAGTTTTATTTATGTTTCTTTACAAAAAAAATTCATTTAATTCTATGACTTGTTGAGAATGATATAATTTTTATTTTTTAGATTTCAAACTATGGATACAACTGGAGGAAATAAATTTTGTGAAGATTCTGATCCACTTTACAAAGGTCAAGTTTTTCAAATACTGGACGAAGTTGAAGCATACTATAGAGCATATTTGAAAATGATAGGTTTCGGTGTTGGAATTAAGACGACTAGAAAACGAGCGAATACAGACCAAATTTGTTCCCGACTATTTGAGTGTCATAGAGGAGCCCCGCATGTACCCCCGGTTGTTCAGATCAGTGACGAAGGGCCAACAAGACAAAGAAAAAGGGACACATTTCCGGGTACCGGCTGCAAGGCTCATGTGTATGCAGTACACCGAAAAAATGAAAATCATTAGGTTGTGACGGAACTGGAGTTGAGCTATAATCATCAGTTGATGACCCCTATTAAGATTGGTCAAATTCATCAGCACCGAGAAATAAGCGCGGCACACAGACAACTGATATTTACAATGGCCGAGGCTAAAATTCCACCTTCTAGAATGATGGGGGTTTTCTCAAGCTAGGTGGGGGGGTTGACAAGTTGAGCTTCAACGAAGTAGACCTTCGAAATGAACTCCGTGCTCAAAGGAGAGAATCTTCTTGTAAGAGTGATTCTTAAGCTACACTTGATATCTTCAGGCGGCTTCAGAGTGAGAATTCTGGCTTTTTCTATAGTCTCCAACTGGATGACGAGAACCGCATTAGTACTATATTTTGGGCGGATGCCCGTTCTAGATCTGCTTACCAAAATTTTGGCGATGTTGTGACGTTTGACACCACATACCGCACAAATAAGTATTTTATGCCTTTTGCTCCGTTCACCGGGGTGAACCACCACTATCAGTCAATCTTGTTTGGCTTTGCCCTGCTTAGGGATGAGATGGAGGAGTCATTTATGTGGTTATTTAAAACGTGGCTTGAAGCAATGTATCATATTTCTCCAAAGACCATCATCACCGACCAAGATCTGGCAATGAAAAATGCAATCGCTAGGGTCCTTCCAGATACTCACCATGGCATGTGCATATGGCACATAAGCAACAAATATCCCGAACGGCTTCACAATGTATATGCAAACCATCCGACATTCAAGAGTGACTTTAATACATGTGTGAAGAAATCGTTGACGGTAGACGTGTTCGAGAAGAGGTGGGCCAAGTTAATGGATGACTACTATTTGCACAGTCATGAATGGTTGCAAGCGTTGTATGAGATCAAGACACAGTGGGTGGTCGGTGCCTACACCAAAAAGTTTTTTGTAGCCGAAATGACTACGACCTCGAGAAGCGAAGGTATGAATGCATTCTTTGATGGGTACGTACGCTCTTCTTCAAGTATAACAGAGTTCGTACTAGAGATGCAGAAAGCCCTTGACAAGCAATTTTTCCTTGAGAGAGAAGCCGACGCGGCTACAGTTTACAGAGACAGAGCCATAGTAGTTTTTTCACCTTTGGAGGCTCATGCGGCTCAAGTCTATACCAAGGAAATGTTTAGACAGTTTCAAGAGGAACTACTAAAGTCGAATCAATATAGCATGACAAAGTTGCACAAGCTGTGCAACAGATATCTCAAGGTTTATGCTTTGACAAATGTGACGAATTTTGCCAATCCGTGCTCTTCGTCGGCTCCGAAGAACAGAAGACATTTTACCGTAGCAGTGTGTATGGAGACCGGGTTTGTTAATTTCAACTGTCAACTGTTTGAGCATAAAGGTATACTATGTCGACACGCTTTGAGGTTTTTTAGCGCCAAGAATGCTCGTGAAATCCCTCCAGAGTATATCTTGGATCGGTGGACGAAGGAAGCCAATAGAGTACACGGTCACATTCCTTACGTGCCCAATGTTTCAGTTGATTTCGAGCATTTTGAGACGCTGCGATATATTCACATTTGTAACATCATGCACGGTTTATCATTGGATGCATCGTCAACATTTGATGGGTACATGTATCAAGTTGAAGCAGCCGCACGGGATAAGGCTAACCTTGCACAGTTTAGGATGGCATTACCAGAAAGACGGAACACTCCGACTACTCGGGCAACTCCAGCCGGTAGATTCAATCGAGCTTCACAGCCAGTCATTGACAGAACTAGCCTGCAAGGTGAGGAGGACGATATTTTTGATCCAATTCTGTCTCAAACAAAAGGGCGAAAACGAGCAATACGTATGAAGAGTTCGATTAAAAAAGCAATGGGTCAAAAAAAATTGTGGAAGTGTGCGTTATGTAATAAAATGACTGATCATGCATGACAAGAGAAACCATTATAAAGTTCTAGGTATCGAACCTGTCAGTATCGTCGAGGAGGATGATGATAAGGAAGAGTGTTAGGGTTAATATTTCAGTTGTTTAAATTGAACTTTTATAATGTTTAAATTTGTGATTAGGTTTGTGGAATCTTTAATTTGTGATTTGGTTTGTGGAATCTTGATATTTTTTGGAAGGGCCTATTCGCGCACACTTTAGCGCCAAATTCATAACTTACGAAAAATGTTGTAATTTTTTTTTTGTCACTTTTTTTTTCGCTCATTGCACCTTAGGCACGCTAGTTAGCCCATTTCTATTAATTTCGGCAAAAATTGAGACAAATTATTTTTTGGGTTTTCCTACGACGCGCCTATTCACGCACACTTTAACGCCCAATTCTTAGCTTGCAAAAAATGTTGTAATTTATTTGTCACTTTTTTTCCTCATTGCACCTTAGGCACGCTAGTTAGCCCATTTCTATGAATTTCGGCGAAAATCGAGACAAATTTTTTGTTGGGTTTTCCTACGACGCGTTTATTCGCGCACACTTTAGCGCCCAATTCTTAGCTTGCGAAAAATGTTGTAATTTTTTTGTCACTTTTTTTTTGCTCATTGCACCTTAGGCACGCTAGTTAGCCCATTTATATGAATTTTGGCAAAAATCGAGACAAATTATTTTTTGGATTTTCCTACGACGCGCCTATTCGCGCACACTTTAGCGCCCAATTCTTAGCTTGCGAAAAATGTTGTAATTTTTTTGTCACTTTTTTTTTGCTCAGTGCACCTTAGACACGCTAGTTAGCCCATTTCTATGAATTTCGGCAAAAATCGAGACAAATTATTTTTTGAATTTTCTTACAACGCGCCTATTCGCGGACAAATTATTTTTTGGGTTTTCCTACAACGCGCCTATTTGCGCACACTTTAGGCACGCTATTTTTTTTTTCACTTTTTTGTTGCTCATTGCACCTTAGGCATTCTAGTTAGCCCATTGTCCAAAATCAAACAATAGTAATAATAAGGCTAATTCAATTTCAAACCTTAATATCCAAAATCCAACAATAGTAATAATAATCCATACGAATGTCTACTACATCTCAGGGGAATGGTAAGGAAGGCGTCTAGCTACACCCTTTTTCAGCTCCCAGGCTATCCTATATCTAAACGTCAAGGCATCCCTTCGAGACCACGACGTATATTCGAGCACATCCGAGCGAGCTATGTAGTCCATGTACTTGATGACGTAAATCCCGTAATCATGACTGTTATATTGCTTTGGTCGGTTTTGTATCATCACGACCGTCCAAGGCTCTATCATTGTTTTGCTCGTGATGGCTTCCCCCTTAAAATGTCGGCACGCTAGTGGAATTATAGTAGTCTGCATCCAACAATAAAAAAGGTTATCAAGCCTACGTAACAAGAAGAATAGACTATGAGCGAAGGTCAAGAAATATAAACTAACCACCGCATTGATGTACGTGGAGTACATCTGCGCCAGTTGCCGACCAGGTCCGTCTTCCCTTAGGCTATCGTATATGTGGACCGCTTTGTTCGCTGGATGGAGAACTAATAGGAAGAAGTGGCTTGCATGATGACAAGGTATCATGATTAGGTTCGCCTCAGATGCGTGACATTGATAGTTCACGTTCAAGTAGGAAAGCACGTTTGCAGACGGTCGCCATTCACCCTTGCTTGTCCCTCGCATCCTCATCCATGCTGTGAACTCCTTCATGCTATTCACCATGATGGGGACAAGATAAAAGGGATACATGTTGAGCTTCAAAGTTTGGGAGGGGTTATAATTTAGCTCTCTGACACAGAGCAGATCTATATAAGCGTCCATGACCCAGTTCGAAATATCTGTGTCTGGCGCCAACAGTCTTATATCAGAGTGACCTATGAATCCCGAAACAGGAAAGTCTGTTGAATCGACGGGCTCATGCCCGAAGTAGTGCCGGTTGATCCAATCCCGTTTGGCCAGACTCAATGGCTTTGTTGGTTGTCCTTTATCCGACCGGATGCTTGGGCGCGACGCCTGAAATCCTACTTGGGTCACCTGACTCTGGCGCTGAGAGTCCTACGCGTCAGTAGGCAAGCGACTAGACGGCTCCCACACCTGACTCTAGCGCTGAGAGTCGTACGCGTCAGGAGGCAAGCGACTAGACGTCTCCCACACCAGACTTTGGGGTTGAGAGTCGTACGCGTCTGGAGGCAAGCGACTAGACGGCTCCCCTTGGTAACCCCGGTACGCAACACTAAAGTTGTGAACTTCAGTCTTGTACCTCTCAATGGACCTCTTGAGACTGTCAGGAGCCTGCGCGACAAACCAATCAAACTGCTCCAGCTGCTTGAACACCTCAGTGCCCTGGTCAACCTAAACAACATGCATAGAAAAATCACCGTCATCATTTCAGGCATGGTCGATAAGGTGCGCAAATAAAAATTGAAACAACACTAGCATGACTTACAATGTTCAATGCCCAAAACTGGTCATAGACCTCACGTGGCACATACGATGTCTTCCTCACCTGGGAAGGGCGACTCACCCTCGTGCGCGTCACCTTGAGAAACCATTGCAGGTACTCCTCGATACTGATGTCGTCGTCCTTCAGTGATACAAGGCTATCATACGTTTCTTGCCAAGTATTCCATTGTTGCACCTCGTCGCTCAACAAATTCAAGGCATCAGGCACCTCGAAGTTCAGACCTCGACCACTCATGTATGGCCGCATGTCTACCGCGGGTTTTGGTATCCCTTGTAGACAGCCAGCTTGCCTCATAGCTCGATCGGGCATCTGAAACTCACATACTTCGAAGTGAATAAGCGGCACCCGAACCAAACCTGCCAGCACGTACGACACCGGAAGTTGCCAACACCACGCATCCAACCGATGCATCACCTTGCCATATGGCTTCCACGTCACCTGGGATGCATCCAGCATCTCTAGTTCCCCCGATAGAACTTTAGATGGTGGTGAGGGTCTACCCGTCTCCTCCGTTTGGTCGTAGGCCCCCAGGCCCACACCCCAGGCCACGTCTCATCGGAATCATCTATGGGCTGTGGACGACCCGTGGGTAGCCTCTCATAAGACCAAACCTGTGAATGCAAACATTATATGGAATTAGTAATTAATCACAAATATATTGACACGTCAACCAAGAAAATAAATGCTCAAACCAGTAATAGAGTGAGGCAGGCGGCAATGGACTTGGCACCCTTTCTCGTAGCTCTGTGCAGTGCTCGATATAGGTGCGCAAGGACAGCTGAACCCCACGAATACGAGTATACATCCTCAAGATCCTCCAAGAACACCATATACTTCGGATGCACTGTGTTTTTTGAATGTGTCGGAAGTAATATAGCTCCAATAATATACATAAGGAATGCTTTCGTATACGTCACCAAATCGTGAGGAGTGTATTCATCCGGTAGCACGCCATACTGCTCTCTCAACCATTTAAGTTTGATGCCGTTTGTTGTAAGAGCTTCCCTCGAAATTCCTGGGAAATACTGCCTAGCCATCTTCGCTATAGATGCAGACGTTTTTCCCTACGTAATGGGTTTGTCGTGACATGGGATTCCAAGTATAAATCTGACGTCCTCTAATGTAATAGTCATTTCACCAAACCGGAAGTGAAATGAGTTCGTCTCGCTCCTCCATCGTTCAACTAGAGCGGATATAAGGCAATCGTCGTGCCGAGACCAATGATGAAGATCGGTGAACATAGATAAATTTTGACCGTGTAATATTTGTATTTGTTCCTCGTTTAGTACCCACTCTTCGAGGTGACTTGTGCTTTGAATTGTTTCCAAAGCACAAGTCACCTCGAAGAGTGGGTACTAAACGAGGAACAAATACAAATATTACACGGTCAAAATTTATCTATGTTCACCGATCTTCATCGTCCTCTAAACGAGGAACAAATACAAATTTTCGTCCTCTAATGTAATGTTCCTCGCGACGTGGTCATCGTCATCGTATAGGATTGATGTATCATGAGGTCCGGGCTTGAAATCCATAACTCTAAGAACAAAATATAATCGTAAACCAACTTAGCGTCCATAATATTTACATTCCAAAACTATAACTGGATCTTTAACCTAGCTTACCAACGCATTAGCAATAGTCATTATCTCATTATTTCAATGTATTAAAACCATTCCTCACTTCCCACCACTCCGAGCGCTTAATTACGCCAATTTCCTAAAATTTAAAGCCAACGTGGCAATTTACCAATATACCCCCCGATGGCCGCTACACCACCAACACCTCAAAACCGCTATAAAACTACTTTTTAAATGTATTACATCAGTTATATACCACATATTTCCTCAGAAAATTTTAAGGGGGAAAGTTACCAAAACACCCCCAACTTATGCAAAATACCCCCTGGAAGCCATCGCCCCAACAAACATCTCAGAACATCTTTAAAATAACTTTCCGGATGTCTTACACCCCTTCCCGAACTAAAAGTCATTCAAAAAATTTTGACGGAAAAATAACCAAAATACCCCCGCTGAGCGGCAAATTATCGAAATGCCCCCGGGGGTTCATTATCACCCTAACGCCCCCAAATCATCTTCAAAACAACATTTCGGGTGTTTTACAATCATTTCTGGACTTAAAAGTCCTTTGAAAAACTTTACGGGGAAAATTACTAAAATACCCCTCTCGGGGTGGCAAATTACCAAAATGCCCCCTGACATCAGAAAATCTCAAAAGACGCTAGTTAAAATGCTATTTTAGGCTTTCTGAATTCATTCTTGATCTAAAAATTATTTTACAAAATTTTCGCCCGAAAACCCCGAACCGGTGTCCGGATCGAGCGCTTAAAAGCCCCTTCGGCCAAAAAAATAGCTATCGACTTCGGAATGGCCCGAAGTCCTGGGAAATGGAACTTCCCAACATCCTAGGGTTCTCATAAAAGTTTCCCATGAAATCGCGCTAGCTTGATATTTTAAATTACATTGCAAAGTTACAAGGTTCCCCGTATCAGTTAACCACTTTCCAGTCTTTGGAAAAATCTGAAATTTTTCCCTGATATATATATTTTAAAAATAACTTGGGTCTCTTTTTTGTACTTTGACAAAATCTAGCTCTAGCTATTTTTTATAAATTCATGAAAAACTGTCTAATTAAGTTTTCACCGGCCGTCTTTTCTCTAAAGTAAATGACAATGGTCATTTTTTATCTTAAATTTATAAGTTGTCTTTCATGAGGGATTTGTTTCAGAATTTATAGAGAAAGGACACCCCACGTGTCACTTCCGGGTGACTATTTCTTTTAAAAAGTTTTATCGATCTTCGTGCTATTAAGTTTTTATCTAAAATTTTCGCCCAATTCATATCTCACTCATCCGATCTCCGATTGATCTCATTTTTGTTTCGTTCAATTTTTATTTTCGTTCTCTTTGATTTGAGTCTACAATCACTATTTTTGGACTTTGAAAGAATATTCGCTAATAAACTCTAATTTCGAGAACCATAAAAAACTCTAATTTTGACGCCCTAAAAAACCGTCCATCTTGAATAAATTAAAAACTCCCAATTTTGAAGCCCTAAAAACCCTAATTTTGACGTCTTAAAAACCGCCAATTTTGAATCCATAAAAAACCCATAATGTTGGAGCCCTAAAAAAACCCCAATCTTGAAAAAATAAATAAAAACCCTAATTTCTTATATCAAGTAAACCTCTAATTTCATAACCTAAAAGCTAGTTCAATCTCTAATTTTAAACTCTAAAAAATACGAATTTGAGATTATGGTAAGAACAATTTAAGCATAACACAATTTAAACAATCTACTGGTAAGAACAATTTGAAATTAACATTAAATTATAAGAAAATTCGAAATACTTACTTGCTTTAAACTTGATATATTTTAATCTTCTAGCGGTTATCCACCGATCTTCTACCGTAAAATATTTTGTTTATGATATCGTGGAGATTATGCAGGTAAGATTTGGAGTATGAAGAAGATGGAAGAGAGACTTGGTAAAGATGATGGAGAGTGGAAGAAAGGGCTCTGTCGAGAAAGAGTCGGGGGGAACGGATTATAAAGAGAGAAAAGTGAGGGAGAGAGAAGAAAAAAGACAGAGAAAAAAATAAATCCGTGAGTGAGCAGTGAGATGAGTGTAGTCAAAGGCTGTGAAAGAAAAAAAATGCAGAAGACTGTCCGGCAGAGCTTTGAGCTGCATTGACATGGCATTTCTGGAAGAAGGACATCACGCAGGGGGGGCCGGGGGGGGGGGGGGGGGGGGGGAAAGGACAGGAAAAAAGACGGGGGGAGGAAAAAGGACATCACGAAGGGGGGAAATGACAGCAAGAATGATACCAATCGCAACACTTTGTTGCGGTTGGGGGGTTTCCAAATAAACAAAAAAAATGTATAAAGGACATAAACATAAAGGACGTAAGGACATAAAGGAAACAAAAAAAAAATGTATAAAGGGCATAAAGGACATAAAGACATAAAGGACATCAAAGGAAACAAAAAAAACATGTATAAAGGACATAAAGGACATGGCAAAAATGATACCAACCGTACCACTTTGTTGCGGTTAGGGGGCGTTTGGAATGAAAAAAAAATGAATGATACCAACCGCAACAAAGTGTTGCGGTTGGGGGTTTTTTGGGATGATCACAACCGCAACAAGGTGTTGCGGTTGGGGGTTTTCAAATTGTGGGCCATGCTAGAAATGGAGAAAAATGGAATGGAAAAAAAAATGCAATGATACCAACCGCAACAAAGTGTTGCGGTTGGGGATTATCTCCGTGGGCCCTCAACCACTAGTCTTTCTTGCGGTTGGGGTTGAAGGGCATTATTGTCAAAAGTTGCAACCGCATAAAAGTGTTGCGGTTGCAACTTTTTCAAGAAAAAAAAAGTCATCTGAGCCGTCCACGAGTACACGTGGACGGCAGGATTTATGGTGGAGAAATAACAATTTCTCCACCGGTGGGTGTGGATCGGCTCCCTATATATATATATATATATATTCCCTACTAGATCTCATATAAACCCGTAACTTCCATATATGATAGGTACGAGTGAATAGCAATTAACGAGATTAATTCTAATATATTGTGTTTGTATAAAAATAAGAAGGAACTGACACTATATATATATATATTCCGTACTAGATCTCATATAAACCTGTAACTTCCATATATGATAGGTACAAGTGAATAGCAATTAACGAGATTAATTCTAATATATTGTGCTTGTATAAAAATAAGAAGGAACTGACACTAAAACACGCGCGCGCGTGTGTGTACACATTTTATGCTATATAACTATCTCTGCTATATTCGCTGCAGTGTCAAAAGATTGCCAATAAAGCTGATACTTGTCAAGAAAGAATTTGAAGAGAGAGTTGTTTAGAAGGTGGGTTCCAATATAAGTCGTCACATTTGTCGAATATGTAAATATGGAGTAGTACATTAAGAAAGGAAAATGATCTTTGCACTCTAATTTTGCTTGATTTGGAACATTTGAAATAAAAGAGTATAACTGATTTTCGAACAAAAAGAATACTATACAAATCTAATTATATATATGGATGTGAGAGAATATTGTCCAGTCACCGCTTGCTTGGACACTCTAACTTGCCATGTGAACTTTACAATTTTAACTTTTGCAATTATTTTGAATTTACTTAACCTTTTTATTATGATTTCAACTCTTTTCTTTTCTTTCTCTCACCTATTCAATTTGATTTGAATTAATTTTTTTCTCCATTTCTCTCTCACCACATTTGCGCTCTCTCTCTCTCTCTCTGTCTCCCCCCCTCCTCCCTTAAAAGGACTTTTAGAGACGAAAATTTTCGTCGCTAAAAGTCCGAAATCCATCGGCAAAGCATTTTAGCGACGAAACACCTGTTACTAAAACTCCGTTGTCTACAACCCCGTCTCTAAAAGTTTTGCGACGGATTTTTATAATCTGTCGCCTAAAGTCCACCTTCAACGATGGACAAACAAACACAAGTGCCGACGGAAATTCCGTCGCTAAAAGTCAAACAAATTAAAATATATATATATATATATATATATATATATATATATATATATATATATATATATATATATATATAGGGAGCTGATCCGTTGAGAGCGTGGGCAAAATAGGAGAAGTTGCAAACGCGATCTGACCGTCCATCCCGAAAGATGGACGGTCCAGATCGCCCCTTTTTCAAAACCTGTCAGCCGTCCGCCATACAGTATGGCGGACGGGTTTTTTTACCAAATTGCCCCTCCGCGCCTGTCCGCTACACAGTAGCGCGGAGGGCATTAATGTCCTGATGGGGGACAGCAAAAAGTCGTCCGCCATACAGTATGGCGGACGACCCCTAGGCTGACACCGTCAGGGCCTGACACCCCTGCCTGACACTGACCCCTGCCTGACACGAGACAGCAAAAAAGGTATCCGCTATACAGGAGCGCGGACAGGTGCTTTCCGTATACCCCCGAGGTTCCTGATTCTCAGCTCTCTTTCCAGAATTCTCAAGCTCATCCCGCAAAATTCTCAACCTCTTCCCGCAAAATTCTCAAGCTCTTCCCGCAAAATTTTCTTCTCCTTCGGATTCACCTGGCTCCCCTCAAGCTTCTCGTTACCGGAAAACTTGCTTCAATCTTCTTCACTCAAGCAAGGTAAGTTTCTCATCTCAGATATTTTCTGGGTGGATTGACGGATAAAGTATATTTTTTATTTTGGGCAAAAGAATATAAATTTCTGATGATGTTCTAGAAATTAATTTGTTAATTTTAAAGAAGTTTATTGTAGTTAATTTTGATTTTGGGGAAAAAAATATAAATTTCTGATGATGTTCTATTTAAATTCGAATTTTTTGAGATACGTTTGTTGTATTTTGGCATGATGAATTTGTCTAACGCTCTTAGTAATTGTAATTTGTTATGTTCAATAAATCTATAATTAGCAAAATGGGAGACTGATTATGTATATGGTATATTTGTCATCTTAAATTTGTCTATTCGTCACGATAATTTTAAGGTAATATTTTCAGTTGAAAATGTCATTTGATTGTTCAGCGTAGTCTATATTTCTACATATAGGGAGCTGTTTCACTATGTCTGATTTCGTGTCGAGCTCCAACACCCCCGTAGATGCTAGTGATCCGTATCTAGGACGAACCTTTCAAACATTTGAGGAAGCTGGAGAATGTTTCCGAGCGTATTCATTGAGGGTTGGATTTGGCATTAGAATAAAGACTTTAAGAACGAGCAACATAACGAGAAAGATATGCTCTCGTATGTACGAGTGCCATAGGGGCAGAAACCCAGTGCAAAATGAGACACGCGTAGGCAACGAGGACAGTGATGACGAAATAGGCTATTCGCGCAGAAGACGGGACTTCTTTGCGCGAACGAATTGCCAGGTCAAGATGTTCGTAAGCTATAAACCCAAGCAAGATCATTGGCTTATTAGCAGCCTGGAACTGGCACACAATCACCCGTTAGTAACCCCTTCTAAGGTGAGTCAGATGCATCAACACAAGAAGATGGGAAAGGTCGCGAAGAGCCTCATTCACACAATGAGCGATGCGCGTCTAGGACCTACCGACATGATTAATGTTCTTGCTGAACAGGCCGGGGGAATTCAAAATTTAAACTTTAACACGACAGACGTTCGCAACGAGGTCCGAACCCATAGACGAGCCGCGTATGACCTCAATGATGCTCAAGCCACAATGAGCCTATTGAAGCGGATGCAGATGGAGGACCCGCAGTTTACCTTCGATTATAAACTTGACGACGAGCATCGAGTTAGCACAATTTTTTGGGTCGACGGTCGTTCCAGGCTTGCTTATAAGCATTTTGGGGATGTCGTGACTTTCGACACCACATACCGTACCAACAAGTACTCGATGCCGTTTGCCCCTTTCACGGGGGTCAATCATCATTATCACTCCATCCTGTTCGGGTTCGCCTTGTTACAGGACGAGAGCGAGAGTTCTTTTGAATGGTTGTTTAGGGCGTGGCTGGAAGCCATGAACTTCAAAGCACCCAACGTTATCATCACCGATCAAGATTTGGCAATGAAGAAGGCTATTGCCACCGTCTTCCCAGATACTCGACACAACTTGTGCACTTGGCACATAAGCAACAAATACCCCGAACGTTTGCATCACGTGTACGCAAAGTTTCCAGAATTTAAACAGGATTTTGACACGTGCGTTAGCAAGTCGTTAACTATTGAGGAATTTGAGGAGAGGTGGGAAAAGCTTGTTTAGGATTACTCATTGCAAGACAACGGGTGGCTCCAGCACTTGTACGAGCTCAAAGAGCAATGGATTGGCGTTTACACGAGGAGGCATTTTTCTGCGGGCATGAGAACGACGGGCAGGAGTGAATCTATGAATGCCACTTTCGATAGTTACGTGGGTACAGCTACCAATTTGAAGAGTTTCGTCACATCCGCACAGAAAGCGGTTGCGTCGTTGTTTGTGAAAGAAAGGGCTGCAGACTTTGCAACCACGTACAAACAGAGGAGAAGGTTGCTTGAGACCCCGCTGGAGCTGAACGGTGCCAAAGTCTATACGAAGGAGATCTTCTTGCTATACCAAGTAGAGCTGCAGAAATCGGGATGGTACTGTATAAACAAGGTGGCAGAGAAGTCTACGCGTGAGTACAAGGTTTATTCGCTCGTGAATGACCTCGTTCCTGAGAAGCTGCGCAGAATGTATACGGTGAGCCACGACACATTGACGGACTCGGTGACGTGTGTTTGCAAGAAGTTTGAGTTCCAGGGCATCCTGTGTAGACACATTATGCGCTTTTTCACCCAGAAGAATATCAGGACAATCCCCGATGAATACGTCTTGCCACGGTGGACGAAAGGTGCAAACAGGTTGCACGGTACCATTGCTTTTCCGGAGCACCCGTATACTGACTTTGAAGAATCGGAGACGTTGCAGTATAATCATCTGGTGACGAGTTTCACCCGTTTGTCCGTAAAGGTTGCTGCTTCGATGGTCGGTTATAAACATCTCCTCGAGATAGCTCAGCAGCAAGAGCCCATCGTCGACCAGTTGGAAGCAGCCGCTGTCACCAGTGCGATTGACACCGAGCCTACGACGGGGGTATCAGAAGATGACGAGCCGGGGGAGGAAAACGACAATGATATTTGTTTGTTGGACCCAATTATATCGCAAACGAAAGGCCGCAAGAGATCAACGCGGATGAAAAGCTCTATTGAAACGGCAACTCAACCTAAAAAGCTGCGAAGGTGTGCATTGTGCAACAAAATGACCGACCACGACAAGCGGAACCATTACAAGGCACTGGGGATAAGTTCGGGGGGTTTGCAAGACGGGGAAGAAGGTGACGCCGAAGACGAGGTCGAAGAAGCTGCAGTGGACCTTTAATTTTTTGTACAACGTTATGACATTTGTAATAATTTTCGGAGGGATAATTTTTCCACCGAATGCTGGAAATATTAAAAAATGGAGAGAATGAGAGGCCATCGAATTAAATGTATAGTCTTTTTTTTTTGTAAGCCCCGTCCGCGTTAAAATATAGCGGACGTTATCGCAGTAAAAGTTTTGGGCTGTTTTTCGTCCGCTATACAATATAGCGGATTTCATGAGCAGTAAAAGGTTTGGTCTGCTTTGATGTCCGCTATACAATATAGCGGACCTCATGATCAGTAAAACTTTTGGTCTTCATTTATGTCCGCTATACAATATAGCGGACCTCATGAGCAGTAAAAACTTTTGGTTTTCATTTACGTCCGCTAGACAATCTAGTGGACGTCATCGAAGAAAGACTTTTGGTGTTCTTTTACGTCCGCTATATAAAGTGGCGGATAACTCTATCCTACTATATATATTAATCATATCGCTAAATCAGCTGTTATCAGTTCTATCTGAGGGCACCTCTCTCTGTCTCGAACATCTGCCGCTACTCCGTCTCCGGCACCCACATCTCCGATGGCCCAGAACTCCGGCGTTAAACCGTCCTCCCCTCAACGCCGACCTCGATGGCTTCTGGATCGGAGACCACCAACGATTTTATTGGCAACTTGCACCTGGCAGGCAAACACTTTTTCAAAGTCATGATGCCGGGGTTTGAGAATGAACTTGTAGGCCATCCCTATTTCTCTGTATTTTCGTGTGTTAAAGGTTTGATGTTTTGGTTAAAAACTAACGTATTTTTTGTGTTGTGTTTGTTAGGACATACCGGAAGCCTTGACCAATCAATTTACAACAATTCATGACAGTGCAAGATTATATAGCCGCAAGGGGGCATGGCAGGTTGAAATCAAGCTGAATCCCGGCCGACCCCAAAAAAAGCAATTCGTAGAGGGTTGGAACGTCTTCGTGCGCCAGCATGGCCTCGAACACGGGGACTTTGTAGTGTTTGAACACCTTGGGTGGTGGGATTTTCAAGTTGTAATCTTTGATCGGAGCACTTGTGAAAAAATTTCTTTCCCCCAATGTGAACCCTAATTTATTATTAATAAAATAATATTGAAGACTTGTTGATTGTGTTTCGAAAATTTTCCAAGCTTAATTGTGTCGCTTGCGATTCCCGCAATATATTGAGATCGTTGATTGTGAATCGTACGTTAACTGTGTCGTTTGAGATTCCGTCGGTATATTGAGATCGTTGATTGTGAATCGTAAATTGTCTATATAGCGTGCCTATATAGCGTGCCTAAAATAAATTGTCTCGTTTTTCGCCGAAATTCATAGAAATTGGCTATATAGCGTGCCTAAGGTGCAATGAGCAAAAAACAAGTGACCAAAAAAATTACATATTTACATCCGCTATACTATATAGCGGACAGCCAAGCAGAATGTAGCCGCCCCAACACTTGGTTTTTTTTTGGGGTCCTATCTACGTCCGCTAAACTATATCGCGGACAGCTAAGCAGAATGTAGCCTCCCCAACACTTGGTTTTTTTTGGGGTCTTATCTACGTCCGCTAAACTATATCGCGGACAGCCAAGCAGAATGGCTATTTTTGAGGCCCTATTTACCTCCGCTAAACTATATCGCGGACAGCCAAGCAGAATGTAGCCACCCCAACACTTGGTTTTTTTTTGGGGTCCTATCTACGTCCGCTAAACTATATCGCGGACAGCCAAGCAGAATGGCTATTTTTTTAGGCCCTATTTACCTCCGCTAAACTATATCGCGGATAGCCAAGCAGAATGTAGCCTCCCCAACACTTGGTTTTTTTTGGGGTCCTATCTACGTCCGCTAAACTATATCGCGGACAGCCAAGCAGAATGGCTATTTTTGAGGCCCTATTTACCTCCGCTAAACTATATCGCGGATAGCCAAGCAGAATGTAGCCTCCCCAACACTTGGTTTTTTTTGGGGTCCTATCTCCGTCCGCTAAACTATATCGCGGAGAGCCAAGCAGAATGGCTATTTTTGAGGCCCTATTTACCTCCGCTAAACTATATCGCGGACAGCTAAGCAGAATGTAGCCTCCCCAACACTTGGTTTTTTTTTGGGGTCCTATTTACGTCCGCTAAACTATATCGCGGACAGCCAAGTAGAATGTAGCCTCCCCAACACTTGGTTTTTTTTTGGGGTCCTATCTACGTCCGCTAAACTATATCGCGGACAGCCAAGCAGAATGTAGCCTCCCCAACACTTGGTTTTTTTTTGGGGCCTATTTACGTCCGCTAAACTATATCGCGGACAGCCAAGCAGAATGTACCCTCCACAACACTTAGTTTTTTTTCGGCCATGTCTAGTCTCCCCTGCTGAAAGCAAATCACACAGAACAAATAAAACACTCAGCTGAACAACACAACCATATCACTGAATCAAATCAATCGCATTCAACAACGATCACATCTCAGTCAACACAGATGAAATCGTCAATCGCATTCAAACGATAAGATTCAAGAAGTTTAAGGACAAATAGCCAAGTCAATATAGCGGACGTTATTATACGCAAACATTGTCAATTACACGGATTTACAATATATCTAATAGGTCTAGGCCGGCCATTGATAATTTGCCAAGCCATCCTATACCTAAAGCAGTCTATGCAGTCTTGGGTCCAGACGGTCTTCTTGAGGCTCTCCGACCGACAGATGTAATCCATGTACATGCAGAGGTAGACGCCGCAGTCCGAGGTATTAAGTTGCTTAGGTAATATATATATATATATATATATATATATATATATATATATATATATATATACATACATATAGGGGGCCGATCCCCATCAACCGGTGGGAAAATAAGAATTTTCCCACCGAACCGCAGGTAAGAGCAGCGGTTAGGAAGGGGGCTGCCACGTAGACGGAAAAAAAGACGAAAAAGGACAAAAAGGACCAAAATGGCACGAGAAATTCACCAAAATATCACGAGAAAATGAAAATCTCGCGAGAAAATGGGCATTAATGCCCAAACCGCAACTCCTACATGCGGTTGGCATTATTGCCTTCCGTGACCCCACCCCCCCTTGCCCCCCACCCCGTGCCCCCCACTTTCCTTTTTCTTTCTATCTTCTTTCCTTTTTTTTTCTTTCTTTCTTCTTTCCCTTTTTTTTTCTTTCTTTCTTCTTTCCTTTTTTCTTTATGGGCTAACTAGCGTGCCTCATGTGCAATGAGCAAAAAAAAAGTGACAAAAAAAAAATTACAAGATTTTTCGAACGTTATGAATTGGCCCCTAAAGTGTGCCCGAATAGGCCCTTCATAGGAAAACTCAAAAAATAACGTGTCTCGTTTTTCGCCGAAATACATAAGAATGGGCTAACTAGCGTGCCTCATGTGCAATGAGCGAAAAAAAAGTGACAAAAAAATTACAAGATTTTTCGAACGTTATGAATTGGCCCCTAAAGTGTGCCCGAATAAGCCCTTCATAGGAAAACCCAAAAAATAACGTGTCTCGTTTTTTGCCGAAATACATAAGAATGGGCTAACTAGCGTGCCTCATGTGCAATGAGCAAAAAAAAAGTGACAAAAAAATTACAAGATTTTTCGAACGTTATGAATTGGCTCCTAAAGTGTGCCCGAATAGGCCCTTCATAGGAAAACCCAAAAAATAACGTGTCTCATTTTTCGCCGAAGTACATAAGAATGGGCTAACTAGCGTGCCTCATGTGCAATGAGCGAAAAAAAAGGGACAAAAAAATTACAAGATTTTTCGAACGTTATGAATTGGCCCCTAAAGTGTGTCCGAATAGGTCCTTCATAGGAAAACCCAAAAAATAACGTGAAGGTACAATTATACTGAAATCTAAAAAATAAAAATTATATCATTCTCAACA
This sequence comes from Escallonia rubra, assembly GCA_033065855.1. Lineage (NCBI taxonomy): Eukaryota > Viridiplantae > Streptophyta > Magnoliopsida > Escalloniales > Escalloniaceae > Escallonia > Escallonia rubra. The sequence continues at coordinate 64,880 of JAVXUO010001234.1, read as the reverse complement.
AGTCATAGAATTAAATAAAAGAAGAATAAAAATTATCTAAAAGTTAATTGCGGGAAAAATTTGTAGGCAGGTAAAATTATCAAAATAGCCCCCGACGAGCGGCAAATTACCGAAATGCCCCCGGGGGTTCATTATCACCCTAACGTCCCAAATCAGCTTGAAAACAACCTTTCAGGTGCTTTGCTTACATTTCTGGACTAAGAAGTCCTTTGAAAAATTTAACGCTGCAAAATTACGAAAATACCCCCATCGGGGCTGCGAATTACCAAAATGCCCCTAGCATCGTAAAATCTGAAAAGTGCTTTGAAACGGGATTTTAAGCAGGAAAAATCTAAAAAGTGCCTCAAAATGCTATTTTACGCTTCCAGAGTTCATCCTTGATCTAAAAAGTATTTTACGGATCTTTCGCACAAAAATCGCGAACCGGTGTCCGGATCGAGCGCTTAAAAGACCGTTCGGCCAAAAAAATAGCTAACGGCTTCGGAATGGCGCGAATTCCTGGGGAATGGAACTTCCCTTCCCAACATCCTAGGGTTCTCATAAAAGTTTCGCGCGAAATCGCGCTAGCTTGGTATTTTAAATTAGATTGCGAAGTTACAAGGTTCCCCGTATCAGTTAGCCCCTTTACAGTCTTTGAAAAAATCTAAAATTTTTACCTGATACATATCTTTTGAAAATACCTAGGGTCTCTTTTTTGTACTTTGGCAAAATCATGCTCTAGCTATTTTTTATAAATTCGTGAAAAAACTGTCATTTTAACGCCCTAAAAAATCGCTATTGTGGAATCTTTCGAGTGTAATACCCCGATTTGTAAAAACGTAATTTTGACGCCCTAAACACGAATATTATACTGTGGTAAGAATAATTTAAGCGTAATACAATTTAAACAATCAATTGGTAAAAGGAAAAGAAGAAAGAAAGAAAAAGGAAAGAAGAAAGAAAAATTGCAATTGAAAAAAAGGTGAACCGCAACTTCTTGTTGCGGTTTGGGGAGGGTGGGGCCCGGAGTGAAAAGACAATAAAGAAAAAAGGAAAGAAGAAAGAAAGAAAAAAAAAGGGAAAAAAAAAGGAAAGAAGAGAGAAAGAAAAAGGAAAGTGGGGGCCACGGTGTCGGGGGCAAGGGGGGTGGGGGGCAAGGGGGGTGGGGGTCACGGCATTAATGCCCAACCGCATGTAGGAGTTGCGGTTTGGGCATTAATGCCCATTTTCTCGCGAGATTTTCATTTTCTCGTGATATTTTGGTGAATTCACCAAAATATCACGAGAAAATGAAAATCTCGCGAGATTTTGGGCATTATTGCCCAAACCGCAACTCCTACATGCGGTTGGGCATTAATGCCGTGACCCCCAGCCCCCCTTGCACCCCACCCCCCTTGCCCCCCACCCCGTGGCCCCCACTTTCCTTTTTCTTTCTCTCTTCTTTCCCCCTTTTTTTTTTCTTTCTTTTTTCTTTCCCTTTTTTTTTTCTTTCTTTCTTCTTTCCTTTTTTCTTTATTGTCTTTTCACTCCGGACCCTAGGTATTTTCAAAAGATCTGTATCATGTAAAAATTTTAGATTTTTTCAAAGACTGTAAAGGGGCTAACTGATACGGGGAACCTTGTAACTTCGCAGTCTAATTTAAAATACCAAGCTAGCGCGATTTCGCGCAAAACTTTTATGAGAACCCTAAGATGTTGGGAAGTTCCATTCCCCAGGAATTCGCGCCATTCCGAAGCCGTTAGCTATTTTTTTGGCCGAACGGCCTTTTAAGCGCTCGATCCGGACACCGGTTCGCGATTTTTGCGCGAAAGATCCGTAAAATACTTTTTAGATCAAGGATGAATTCAGGAAGCGTAAAATAGCATTTTGAGGCACTTTTGAGATTTTTCCTGATGCCAGGGGAATTTTGGTAAATTGCCACCCCGCGAGGGGTGTTTTGGTAATTTTTCTACAGTCTCCAACTGGATGATGAGAATCGCATTAGTACTATATTTTGGGCGGACCCCCGTTCTAGAGCTGCTTACCAAAATTTTGGGGATGTTGTGACGTTTGACACCACATACCGCACCAATAAGTACTCTATGCCTTTTGCTCCGTTCACCGGGTTGAACCACCACTATTAGTCAATCTCGTTTGGCTTTGCCCTGCTTAGGGATGAGACGGAGGAGTCATTTACGTGGTTATTTGAAACGTGGCTTCAAGCAATGTATCATATTCCTCCAAAGACCATCATCACCGACCAAGATCTGGCAATGAAAAATGCAATCGCTAAGCTCCTTCCAGATACTCACCATGGCCTGTGCACATGGCACATAAGCAACAAATATCCCGAACGGCTTCACAATGTATATGCAAACCATCCGCCATTCAAGACTGACTTTAATACATGTGTGAAGAAATCGTTGACGGTAGACGTGTTCGAGGAGAGGAGGACGACATTTTTGATCCAATTATTTCTCAAACAAAAGGGCGAAAACGAGAAATACGCATGAAGAATCCGATTGAAAAAGCAACAGGTCAAAAAAATTTGCGAAAGTGTGCGTTGTGTAATAAGATGACTGATCATGACAAGAGAAACCATTATAAAGTGTTAGGTATCGAACCTGGCAGTATGGTCGAGGAGGACGATGATGAGGAAGAGTGTTAGGGTTAATGTTTCAGTTGTATAACGAATAACTTTTATAATGTTTAAATTTGTGATTTGCTTTGTTGAATCTTTAATTTGTGATTTGGTTTGTGGATTATTGATATTTTTTGAATGGCATATTTGCGCACACTTTAGCGCCCAATTCATAGCGCCCGAAAAATCTTTTAATTTGTTTTGTTCATTGCACTTTAGGCACGCTAGTTAGCCCATTTTTATGAGCATATTCAAAAAATTAGACTCGTTAATCTCAGGGTTTTCCAATGAAGGGCCTATTCACGCACACTTTAGCGCTCAATTCATATATATATAAAAATCTTGTAATTTTTTTTGTCACTTTTTTTTTTCGCTCATTGCACATGAGGCAAGCTAGTTAGCCCATTCTTATGTATTTCGGCGAAAAACGAGACACGTTATTTTTTGGGTTTTTCTATGAAGGGCCTACTTGGGCACACTTTAGGCGCCAATTCATAACGTTCGAAAAATCTTGTAATTTTTTTGTCACTTTTTTTTCGCTCATTGCACATGAGGCACGCTAGTTAGCCTATTCTTATGTATTTCGGCGAAAAACGAGACACGTTATTTTTTGGGTTTTCCTATGAAGGGCCTATTCGGGCACACTTTAGGGGCCAATTCATAACGTTCGAAAAATCTTGTAATTTTTTTGTCACCTTTTTTTCGCTCATTGCACATGAGGCACGCTAGTTAGCCCATTCTTATGTATTTCGGCGAAAAACGAGACACGTTATTTTTTGGGTTTTCCTATGAAGGGCCTATTCGGGCACACTTTAGGGGCCAATTCATAACGTTCGAAAAATCTTGTAATTTTTTTGTCACTTTTTTTTCGCTCATTGCACATGAGGCACGCTAGTTAGCCCATTCTTATGTATTTCGGCGAAAAACGAGACACGTTATTTTTTGGGTTTTCCTATGAAGGGCCTATTCGGGCACACTTTAGGGGCCAATTCATAACGTTCGAAAAATCTTGTAATTTTTTTTTGTCACTTTTTTTTCGCTCATTGCACATGAGGCACGCTAGTTAGCCCATAAAGAAAAAAGGAAAGAAGAAAGAAAAAAAAAAAAAAAGGGAAAGAAGAAAGAAAAAAAAAAAAGGGAAAGAAGAGAGAAAGAAAAAAAAAGGAAAGAAGATAGAAAGAAAAAGGAAAGTGGGGGCCACGGGGTGGGGGGCAAGGGGGGGTGGGGTCACAGAAGGCAATAATGCCAACTGCATGTAGAAGTTGCGGTTTGGGCATTAATGCCCATTTTCTCGCGAGATTTTCATTTTCTCGTGATATTTTGGTGAATTTCTCGTGCCATTTTGGTCCTTTTTCGTCTTTTTTCCGTCCACCCCCTTCCCAACCGCTGCTCTTACCTGCGGTTCGGTGGGAAAATTGTTATTTTCCCACCGGTTGATGGGGATCGGCCCCCATATATATATATATATATATATATATATGTATATATATGTATATATGATATATGTATATATGTATATATATATATATGTATATATGTATATATATATACATATATATGTATATATGTGTATATATATATATATATATATATGTATATATGTATATATATATTACCTAAACTTGTAATCACAATCCGACAAGAACAACCCAACAATCACAATCCAACAATAAAATGTATACAAAATTTCAGAGGGCACGGCAGCGGGGTACATTAATAGAGTAGGGGAGGGGAGTACAAGCTGGAAAGGGGAAGGGGGTGGGGGTGCGGGGGGGGGGGGGGGGGCACGGGAGCGGGATACAAAGTGCTAGGAGGGGAAGGGCTGATCAGGATTCGGCGAGTCCCGGGGCATGTCCAGCAGCAGTGCCCTGCATGTAAAGGCACAGACGTATTAATCTCGATACAATCGTATAGTGTTCACTAATTAAACGTACATAGTGATTGTACCTGATTATGCGTCGTGATCCTTCTATAAACCACCACAACAATGCGACGGACCTCGTCCTCATGTAATGACGAGCGCCCCACGGTTAGTGTCTGGGTCTGTAGAGATGCAGCGGGGGGTGGGCACGCTCCTATCACGACACGTGCAGTCATACCAAGGAGGCCGCGTACGTGGCCTAATTAAAACTAATTAACCCTAATTTACTGTTAATTTAAACTCCCATTAGCCATAATTAAACCTGATTAATCCTAATTTACTGCTAATTTAATCTCTAATAAGCCCTAATTACCACTGATTAACCTCGGGCTGATTAGATTAATCAGCGATAATTAGGGCTGATTAGTTTAATCAGCGATAATTAGGGCTGATTAGAGATTAAACTAACAGTAAATTAGGATTAATTAGGGTTAATCAGTTTTAATTAGGGCCAATTAGGGCTAATAAGGGCTTATTCGAGCTAAATAGGGTTAATGCTAATGAGGGCTAATTCGACCTAAATAGGGTTGACTAAAGTTAATTGGGTTTAATTAGGGGAAAATTGCGTAAAATACCCCTGTGGTTTGGGCTAGTTGCAAAAAAACCCCTGTCGTTATAAAAATTGCAAAAAGACACCGGAGATTGTAAAAGTCTTGCAACCGTCAAAAAAATCGTTCAAACTAACAGCATGTGATGTTCACGCTCCTGAAAAGTGCGTTTGGTAGAAATTAATTTAACAAATGACAAAAATGCCCTTCTTGTCTTCCTCCTTCCAAATTTCTCTCTCCCAAATTTCTTTCCCAATGTAACCAAGCCAAACCCTAGTTGCCGAACTCACCGATCCGGCCGCATCCACCTCCACCACCCATGTCGGAAGAACAGACCGTCGTTCGAATGGTCGCCGGACCAAATCTACCGTCGATTCTCGCTCTCCGAGATCAAATCAGCCACAAAAAACTTTGACGACACGCTGCTCGTAGGTCGAGGCGCATCCGCCACGGTGTACAGAGGAACCCTAAGAGACGAGACAACCGTCGCCGTAAAGCGGTGGAACTCCGTGTCTGGCCGGGGACTCAAGGCATTCAGGTCGGAGATTGGGGTCCTATCGCGGTTCTGCCACCGGTACGTGGTCTCTCTGATCGGCTACTGCGACGACCGTGAGCTGGCTCTCGTTCACCGCATGCTGCACCTAATCCCGTCGTCGCTTGCTGCGGCCGCCATAACCACACAGTCCCACCTGCTGCCAATACCGCCGCCGCCATAACCACACAATCCCACCTGCTGCCACGACGAGACAAGGGACACCGCCCAATCCCAATGTCGCCCTTCTTTCGGACATAGGACCACTTCGTAACAAGGCATTAGCCCCACCCAATCGCAACCCTAATCGCACTATCTCAAATCTAGGGTTTCAATCGCACATTGCGATTGAAACCCTAGATTTGAGATAGTGCAATTTGGGTAAATCCAATCACATTACCGGGGTAAAACTCAGAAAATATGGAGACGAGGGTGTTTCAGTCGTGGGATTGGAGACAGAGGCTTGGACTTGTGGCGGTGACGGGCATGGCTGGGCAGTTGTGACGGGAGAGAAGGCCCCGGCGATGAAGGGCAAGGCTGGAGGTGCGCGCAGTGGGTCTGACTAGGCCGGTAATGTCGCCCCTCTGCACTGAAACACGGGTATTTTAGACAATTTTTTTAAATCGTTACAGAAACTGTCGAATGTAACACTTTTCCGACCACATGTGTTCTTTTGCAACTTTTCTAACTACAAGGGTTTTTTTGCAACGACCCCAAACCACAAGGGTAATTTGTGCAATTATCCCTTTAATTAGACTAATTTATTGTTAATTAGGGCTTAAGTATGAGCTAATTAAGGTTAATTAGAGTCAATGTGCTAATTAGGATTGAGGCACTTTAGAATTCGTTGAGTTCATATTGTCCCAACTGTGATTGAGTCCAAGGTTTAAGTATATAGTTAGGGTTAGATAGTATTTAGGATAATTATGAATATATTAATAGGGTTTAATTAAGGTTAATTGGGATTAATTACGTTTAGGGTTAATCAAGGTTATTTAGGTTTAATTAGGGTGAATCGGAGTTAATTACAGTTAATTATGGTTGATCGGGGTTAACTAGGTTTAATTAGGGTGAATCAGGGTTAATTATAATTAATTATAGTTATCTATGGTTGCCTAAAGATGTGTGAGGGGTTAATCGGGGTTAATGAAGGGTTAATCGGGGCTTATTAGGCTTAATAGGGGTTAATTATTTTTACTTAAGGTTAATCAGGCTTATTTAGGTTTTGTCAGGATTACTTAGAGTTAATTAGGGTGAATCAGAGTTAAGTACAGTTAATCGGGGTTAATTACGATTAATCGAGGGATTAATTACGATTGATCGGGTTTAACTAGGTTTAATTAGGGTGAATCAGGGTTAATACAATCAACGGTAAGAGCAACAACATAAGTACTTAGAGCATGTGAAACTTTGAATTGAAGCGACATTCATAGAAATGGGCCCTAATCATGAAGTAAATAGACACGAAACGCCAAGAAAGTAACTTAGAAATACTTGCGAGATCAAGGCGGTCACATTAGTTTTAAAACTCATAAACGTTATTCTAAAACTACATAGCAAAATTTTAGCATGATTTGATACTAAGCAACTAAGAAAACATTTCATTCATAAGCAACTAAAAAAACATTTCAACCTCCCAATCTTAAAACTAAATGACCAAACAGGCTCAAGCTCAAGTACATGGAGAATTCTACTGGCAAGTTTGAAGAGTAACCTAACTCGTAAGCAACTATATTAAATTTTTAATTACCTAATGTGATGTGCAATTAGTTAATTTTGGTTTACTTGAGAAAGATGCACACTACGTGCCATATTGACGTTTAAACCAAAATGAGTCTGAATAGACTGTAAACAATCCCCATTTAATCAATTTTCAAGCAAGCAGGACACCAATATAATGGTGTTTCCCAAATGAAAATGAATGTTTAATTACCTAATTTGATATGCAATTAACTATAAAAAAAAATGAAATTAAGTCACATATCTCAATCTAATAAGGTCACAAATCTCAATCAACAACCTACAATCCTCAATCAATCAGCAACCTAAAATCCTAATGAATACCCAAATCAGTGCATAATCTTCTGTATGTACATGTAACTATACATTAACAGTTAAACACACACATTAAAACAAAATTAGGGTAAAATAGACATAGCGGCGGCGGTGGTGGAGCCCTAATTTGCACAGGCGCAATAGTCATGAAGGGCATCGTGGGGGGCTGTCGCAAGGTGGGGGGAAGGGGGCCTCGCCGGAGTTAATGTGGTTTGTTACCGGGGAGGGGGGTCACCGAGGGAAGAAATCGTCGTCGAGGAACGGCATAGTGGAGGGGTGTCGGGGGGGAGGGTGTCATGGAGGGCTGTTGGGGGGGGGGGGGGGGGAGGGCGTCGCCGGAGGCGGGGTCGTCGGGGGAAGAAATTGGGGGTGAGAACCGAAAAGAGAGACAGAGAGTACGGGGAGAGAGAAATGAGGGTTCTTTTTTTATAACAGAACTTTTAGCAACGGATACATTCCTTCACTAAAAGTTCGTCGCTTAAGTCATGGCTTCTAGTGACGGACATTTCAGTGATGGAATATTCCGTCGCTAATGTCTACCTTGGGGAGTTTCAGTGATGGAAGTTTTAGCGACGGTACAATTCCGTCACTAAAACTTTTTCACAAAATTTAAACAAAACCGGCCAAAAATAGGAAATTTTTAAAAACCATTTAGCGACGGAACATCCGTCGCTCAAAAACCGTTGGTAAAATAACTTTGGTAAAACTATTTACCCACGGAAGGCCCGTCACTAAAAATCCGTCGGTGAAAGAGTTTTTCCTTGTAGTGATACTTTGATAATTGTGATACTTCCCGTGTGTAGCGCACGTGATAAAAATTGGAAAAAAATTGGCTGATATCCCAGTTGGAAGAATCTTCCTCTTATCCCTTATATAGTTACAATTAATCGTCTTTAAATTTTTTTAGTGACTTTTATTTAATGACGTTAAAAAAGTGCTGCTAATAATTGTCGCTGAAAGTGTTAGAAGAAAAATCATTAAAAATATTTAACGACTATTAATTGTTACTATATACGGAGTTGAGGAAGATTCTTACGACCCTAGTAGAAGTCAAAGTGTTTTCATAAAAATTAGTATAAGTTATGAAAATAGTATCACTTGTTAAGGAAGAAGTATTATAAATATTAGATGAGAGTACTAGAGCTTTTATTTACGCAGATGAGCTGGATCCTCCGAGAGGAAGTCACCCCGTTGACAAACAGCTATATCTGCTGAAAACTGAGAACAATATATCTCATTTCTTGGCAGAAGAGTCTGTAATCTACTTTGCTCAATGGCTTTTGCCCAAGAAGCGTTGGCCTCTTCCGCATCTCATGACTCCGAGTATGGTGCATTCTTAAGTTTTCGAGGCGAAGACACACGCCGGACGTTTACTGCCGACCTCTTCCACTCTCTGAAGGTTGCGGGTTTGAACCCGTTCATGGATAACGACGGGATAAAGAGAGGCGAAACCATCAGTTCAGAATTGGAAAGAGCAATCGAAAGTTCGAAGGTTTCCATTATGATCTTTTCGCGAAACTATGCCACTTCCCCTTGGTGCCTGGATGAAGTGCTGAAGATACTCCAGCACAGCAAGACCAAGACTCATGGGATACTGCCGCTCTTCTACCACGTGGATCCGGCCGCAGTGAGGCATCAGCAGGGCAGCTTTGGAGAAGCGCTTGCTAAACATGAGAGCAGGTATGGGAAGGAGAAGGTGGAGCAGTGGAAGAAAGCACTCAAGCATTGCGCAAGTTTGTCTGGATATACCTTTCCCAATCCAGATTACAGGTAAATCCCTTCAATGCTGCTATGACATTCACCTCTGCATTAGAGATACCTGTTCCTAACTTCTGTATGGTAGAACGGGTAATCATGGTAGCTTAATAATTCTGGAAGTATATAGAATGCGGTGACCTTAATCAATCCAACACACTGGGCAAGAACGCCAAGGGAAATCTAGCTATGAGATTCACCTCTACTTACGATAGGGATCCGTCCCATACATGGTTTTTCAACGTAACAATTTAATATAAGATCTATGTGATAATCGCAAGTCAAAAGTCTTGATCCGGATTGTTGAAACCATACCTCCACCTTGGTGTGCAACCCCTTCCCCCCTCCCAATTTGGACTTGTGTCCGCAGGGTTGAACTGGTTCATCTGATTCTTAGTCTAAAACCAATTCCCCCAGTAGATGCGAGGACTAGAGTTGGATCAGGATTCATGATCCTAAAAAGTCTTGTGAAAATGCTCACAATCAAATAAAAGCTCATTACAATGAAGCTCACTTGATGGAATACATGTTGCTGCCTAGTAAACTAGATTATATATGATTAAGATTTGTGAGACCCTTTTACTATAAGGATATATTTCGAATGCAAATTCAGTTTTCAGATAGACTTCATCGATGACATTGTCAAATGGACTGGAGACGAAGTCGGGATCCGCAAGAAAGAAGAGACTGTATTTTATTATGATGTGTTCGTAAGTTACAAAAGCAAGGACATCCCAAAGAACATCATCAAGCTACTCTATGCTACGTTACAAAAATCAAAGTTTAAATCCTTTGAAGACGAGATGAATAGGAAAGAGAACACTGATTCAGAATTCGATGCAACAATCAGCCAGTCGAGGAGTTCAATCATTGTGTTCTCGCGCAATTACTCCTATTCGCCATGGTGTCTTCATCAGCTAGCCAAGATTTTCAAATATAGTGAAACAAAAAGGCATGTAATTCTACCGGTCTTTTATCTGGTGGACAAGGAAACCGTTATTGGGCAAGCGGATCGAATGTCACAAGAACTTGATGGAAAGTATAATGAGCAGTTTAATCTGTGGAGGGAGTCCATAAAAGGGGTTGCAGAACTGCCGGCAATATCCATCTCACGTAGTGGAGCTACTCAAAGGTAATTTCCTCAAGGTCCTTTCTTCTGCTCCTTTCTTTATATATGCATCTGCTTCGTGAATTGTTCAGAAAGTAAAAACAACTCAATAGAAAAAGAATTTTGTTGCTATGAAGACTCTTAATTGATGGGTACCAGAATTGTCTTTCATACTTCTGATATGGATAATAAAGTAGCAAGGCCTTTTCTTTTCTTTTGGGGTGAGGGATACTAGATTAAACACCAAGTGCTTTATATCATTATATTAACAAAGTTCTTGTACCCTTTACCCAAGATAAAAACATCGGCTCAGTCTGGGTACTTTTTCCAACACATAAATTACGAGCAATGAACGAATTTTGTTTCTTGTATAACAATCTGGAGTGATTTTTACTGGTTCTCCAGGTTTTGATGATCAAAAATTATAAACGAAATTTACGGGGAATTAACTAGAACCAGTACACTGGCCGCGGAAAAAAAACTGCTAAATTGCTCTCACATGCTCCTCATGATTTCCTTATATATTCTTTACAATCATCTGCCAGAAAAAAGATTAAGAACAAAAATAGAAAACAAAAAGTGCAGAAAATAAGGAAGAGACAAATTAATTTCTGGCAAATCTCAACGGCCGGTATCATCTTCGAAAATTGCACTGGTGAGTGATCCACACACGATCTTCGCCTTCTTACATCTCACGTGCCTTCGTCTCCCTTTTAATTTTTGCGGTCATTTCGCATGCATGTGATATCCCTTTTTAAACCTTCGTATTATACCTCCTCTCACTTTCCTCCTTTTTCCCTCTTACTGCCTAATAGACTTCGATGGCATCTTGACCCTGATCCTAAGAGGATGTTGGATCTGGGGGTAAGGGTACATCCCTGACACTCCTCGCCCCTTTAAAACGCCGTTCTTCCTCAATAAAGACCGAGAAACTCTGCTTCACCACTTCCCAATCTTTCCCCTTTTGATCATCATGTGGTTACAGGGCTGTAGTTGGCTAAAGGAGTATTTTGGGCAGCTTCATTTACAGGTAATAACTGAGTAAGTTGTGGTATTTTCGCCAAATGTAGGCTTGAGTAGAGACACATGAAATACGTGGTGGATATGTGCACCCCGGGTTAACTCTAATTTATGAGCGACTGAGCCAATTTTCTCCAAGATCCTCCAAGGCCAAAATCTTTAGGAGCCAATTTAAGGTTTCTCCTTAGAGCTAGGCTACATTGCCTATAAGGTTGGAGCCTTAAATTCACCTTAATCCCACTACATACTCTCCTTCACTCCTATGCTTTTCTGAGCATGGTCTCAGCCGTATGTGTAAGCATCCATCGAAGCAATTTGCGTAGTCTCAGGTCTCTCAAATTAAGCATCTTTGGAGCATATCCATAGTAGGCTTCAAATGGAGTAAGTTGTAATAAACTGTGGTTGGCAGTATTATACAAATATTCAGCTAACACCAACTATTTACTCCAAGTCTTTAGGCTGTCACCACGAAAACACCTCAGTTATATCTCTAGCGCTTGATTCATCACCCTCTCTGTTTGCCAATCTATTTACGATAAGAAGTGGTCATTTGCAGGTGAGTTCCATTCAGTAAGAAGAGTTTTTGCCCAAAAATGGCTGAGGAAGACACTCCCTCTGTCACTTACAATGTTATTTTTTTACCATGTAGCTTAAGAATTTGGTTAAAGTAGGCATGTGCAATGTCTTGGGATGTGTTAGGATGACGTAGAAGTAGGACTATGAAATAGGAGACCTTACTCAGCCTGTCAAACACCACCATAATGACTTCCCCAAGCATGGAAAGTCCTGAAGATTTGGCTTCTCAAGTCCCCTTTGTTTCAACATATAACTTACCCTTATATCTCAATGTGCCTGGTGAAAACGTACTTTGAAGTAGCATAATAAGGTCTAGTATCAAATGTTGTGTCTGCTTTTGCATGGATCATACTCACAGCTTTCTTGTATCTCAGTCACCCACTAAACTCGTGTCATTCTTGTCACAGCTAGACAAGTACCTTCATTGTCAATGTTGTTGGCCGGCCTAGGCAGGGAATCAGCAGCCCTATTCCACTCCAGCTTTATATTGAATTTCAAAATCAAAACCAAGTAGTTTGAATAGATACTTGTTGTAAGAGTCTAGTCACACTCTACCCTAGAAAGTACCTTGGGCTACAAAGGTCTGTCCTTGTAATTAAGTGACCATCACTGAGCTAGGTATGCCAGTGACTATCGTTGAGGTAAGTATGCCAGCTTGGACAAGAGCTACGTACTTATTCTCATAACTAGACATCGCCATAGCCTTTGGCCGAAGAGCTTTGCTAAAGAAATCTAGTGGTTGGCCCTGCTGTATCTCTAGTTACTTGCATCCACCTCCATAGTAAAAGGAAGACACGAGTTAGGGACGGGTTAGAATGGAGTTTGTGTCATTACTTCCTTACGAATTTTAATTGCTTCTGTAGCTCTGGAGTACAATGAAAATTGTTTTTTTAGAGAGTTTGGTCAATGGCTTGTTTTTTTATTCCATACTATGAGATTATTCTTTCTTAATAATCTGTAAGCCCTAAATCCCCTGAGATGATTAAGTGTCTTAGGGAGGGGCCATTCCACCATAGATGTGATCTTGGAGGGGTCAGCTATTACTCCTTGGCCTGAGAAAAGGTACCCAAGGCATTCCATTTTTGAGGCTACAAAAGTCCATGTCGACTTCTTGACTGTGGTGCCTGAATGTTTGTAACACAGTGGTGAGGTATTGGAGATGGCTGTGTATGTCTTACTGTATATAAGAATGTCTTCAAAAAAGACTAACACAAAGCTTCTTGGAAAAGGTTGGAATATAGAGTTCAAAATTGGTCGGAAATTCACTAAAGCATTGGTAAGTCCAAATGGCATGACCTTGAACTCATAATGGCTAAAATGAGTGGTGAAAGTAGTCTTGTACACATCTTCAGGGTACACTCTGACTTGATGATGCCCAATCCTCTAATAGAGCTTTGTCAAGCTCATCCAAAAGATCATCAACTAGAAGGATTAGGAACTTGTGCTTCACAGTGAGTTTCTTAAGACCTCTATAGTCGACGCATATCCTCCTTGAACCATCATTCTTCTTCATTAAAAGAACATGGGAGCCAAATGAAAAAGTACTTGGCTGTATGATTCTGGACTCTGGCATCTCTTCGACAGTCTTCTCCACATTTGTTTTTAATGTGTATGGTATCCTATAAGGTCTAATGTTGATTGTTTATGCGTTTTGAATAAACGAAATGATGGTGTTGAGGTTCAGGTGGTGGTAAGCCCTTTGGTCCATCAATATTCAGATTGCTGTAATAAGGCAGTAAGTTGAGGCTCTATGGAGTCTGGTTGTGGTATAATAGTGATGGTGTACACTTGGCTAAATAAAGCGCCAATGTTTGGAGTTGAATATTTAAACATAGATTGAGCTGAAGTCATCTTGATTTTTTGATGTCCACAAAACTCTTGCTCCCCCCACCCCCCCAGCATAGTCATCGTCATTTCTTCAAATCAAGTCTTACTTAACGAAGACCTTTTAACCACTGTAGGCCTAGCACATAGTCACAGCCTCCCAATAGCATCAACATCATGTTAGCCATAAGTTTCTTCCCTTGCATACTCCAACAGAAGTTGCCATTATAAATTTTGTTCCTACCAACCACCATCACTGTCATTGGTGTGGTGGGTGTCACTGTGCATCTCAACCATCCTTGAACTTGTGTTTTGACCCTATATCAATTAAGATGAACATTTTCTCACATGTCTTGCCCTTTAGCTTGAAGGTATGAGTGAAATTTCACAGTAATCTCCATTCCTGCTTGCTTTTTTTTGGTTGTTTACTTTATTGCTTAACCTCTTGTTCCTGCTCTTCCTCATCATAAACAGGAGAAGGTTTCTCACCTTTCCTTCATCCACTATCAATAATAAAACCTACATCCGATTACAATTATGTATTGGTGAAAATGTCTCGTCACACCAGTAGTACGACACTATTTTCCTTCTATCATTACAGTATGCTTTTGTAAGCTTCTGGTAAGGAAGATTATTAGGCATTGGTAACATTACTTTTTGTTGGTTTGGTTGTTGTGATTGACTAGAACGTTGTGTAAGAATAGGGGTAGCTGGTATGAGCTTGAAAGTAGAGGTACTGAAGGATGGTTTCATATTTGTTACAGGGTTATAGGTTGGGATATGCTGCTTTTTGGGCTTGATTTTTCTCAACTGCTATTTAAGCTGGCCACCTGCTTCCTTGCCAAAAATATAGCTCCAGATAAATCATTAAATTTGAATTCCTCAATTTCCAACATGATTTAATCTTTCAGTCCACTAACAAAACATTGCACAAAATACCCCTCCTCAAACCTACACCCTTCATATATTGCCAAAATAGATCTAAGTGTCTTAAATTTCATTATAGTATAGGAAAATGACAAATGACGCCCCTCATTATTTTGAGTTTGCAGGTCGACCATTCGGGTATTAATTTTAACAATTGACCCCCCTCATCCATCAATAATTGTAACCCGAACAATTTGGACATGAAATCCAAAAATAGCCCTAACTTTCACTAAAATGCTAAAGTTTTCACGAAAAAAGAAAAACAAGACTCAGAAGTTCTATGTTAGAACTAGTGCCCCCGTCCCTGCCCCATCTCTAGTGTCGCCAAGTAAATCACTGCCCACTACCTCTACCCATCCCCGTCTCTACCTCAACCCACCACCATCTGTACCATCACCTCTATCTTCACTTCATCCACCATCGCACTCACTTACATCAAACCGACAGCCACCCATACTCTTTCCCCCCCCCCCCTCCAGCCATCATTGACCACGAGCCCCATTTTCTTCTCCCCCCTCTCCCCAAGTCGCCATCATGAAGCATTACCCCCAGTGCATTCAACCCACCCCAACAAACACCAATAATATCCACACACACACACACAAAACCCCGCAATCTCTCTCTTAATGATAATGGGCGACCACTTGATGGTGCTGCAGGTAGGTGGGTCGGTGTTTGGTGTGATTGATGGCATCGTACGGTCAAGGTTATGGGGTTGGCTTGTTGCTGTGGAAATATGGGTTGTTTTATGGTAGGTTAGGTCTGTTGATAGTGATAGGCGACAGATTTGCAGTGTACAGGCAGGTCGATCAGTAGTTAGGTTCGGGTTTGTAGGGGCCAAGTGGGTTGCTAGTGGTGGTGATTCTTTGGTCATTGGGGTTGGTGGCTGGTGGTGGTAAGAATGGCTTTTGTGGCAGCAATAACTTGTCTGCACATCACCAAATGAATGGTTGGTGGTGGTAGGGATGAGTTTTGGTGGTTAGTGGTGGTACGGATGGCTCAGGTTTGATGGTTGGTCGGGCTGGTGCTTGGGGGGGGGGGTTATGGGTAGCTGACGGTTGGCAGTGGTAGTGCTTGAGTTGGGGGTCGTTGTGGGTGCAATCTTGGTGCTGTTTGAGTAGTGATGAAGGATTGAGGAAGAAAAAGATAAGGAAAGAGAGATAGGAAAGGCAATTATGTCTTTTTATAGGCTAAATCTGAACAAACTGGTAAATTGTCTTCAATTGCACCAAATTCATACATATATATGTCAAAATTAATACCCGAGGGGGTCAACCCGCAAACGTTATACACAAGAGGGGTCTGCAAAAGTAAAATTCAAAAATTGAGAAGACCGAACAGGCTCTAACTACGATACCCTCCTTAAACAACTTACCAAACCTAATATGGAGGTCTCTCACAATTCTGACCAATGCACCCTTTTCTCATGAACCAATATTCAACTTGGCCCTCAAAGTGAAATGATGCAAAATTATACCTGTATATCTTATCAATTAGGTTAAATTCAAAGTACGTTTATGTCTCATCCATTGGGTTAAATTCAAAGTATGTTTCTACTTTGCTTACCCTTCCGAATCATTACTCTTCACCACAAAGATTGAGAAATTCTAACTTGGGTAAAATGTTAAAGGAGTTTCTTTGGTATACAAGAAGAATTCCTTGTGTCTAGTCTCTGTAACTCTGCTACCTCGAGAATGTCTAGAGCTTAAACCCTCCATTCCATCAGTGCCTCTGGTTTTGATCAACTGTTGCATCACAAGTTGTGGATCTGCCATCGACATTTTAAAAAGAGAATGGAAGGGCAGCACTTACCACTTTTATATTGATCCATTATGATTGTCTCACTGCATGCAGCTCGTCCTTTTATTGATCCACAGAACTCTTGAGATCTGGTTATCCTGAGATAGTACCCTTCATTCTTGCCAATTAGTCACCAGTTGACCCAAAGTGGTCAGAGAACTATGCTTCCTTTAAGCTCACATGATCATCCAATTGATGCTTAGGCATCTTCTTGTTTATGTATCCCATGGCAACTAAGGAGGTTTAGTTGATATATTATATCGGTTTTCTCGCAGTAGCAGGAGCTCGTAGAAGTATCTAATACTAATTGTAACAATCTCGACTTTTTGATGATTAAAGTTTATAAACAAAATTTGCGAGAAGCTTGGGAAGAAAACAGAGAGGAAGAGCGAGTTTATTTCTAAAAAAACTGCTAGATATCTCTCACAAGCTCTTCACAATTTCCTCATATATTGGTTACAACCGTCTGCCTGCGAAAGTTAAAAAAAACATTTATAGAAACAAAAGTTGCAGAAAATAGGGAAGAGACACGTTAGTTGCTGGAAAATCTGAACGTAGTGAAAAATGCATTGCGGTAAGGGGTACATCCATGACATCATATGGGCAGCATATGTTGTATAAAGTAAAGTTTTTTTTGCCCTTTTGATTGAAGAGTATAAATATATACCAAGAAAATGAAGGGAGTTACAAAGCATACGCAAATAGGCAAGTGAAAGACTTACGGATGACATCCTGATAGGAATTACATTAAAATAAAAGCCAAAAACAACAGCAACAAAATAAAGAACTATAAAAAATACAAAAAAAAAAAAAACTAAGCAAATAAGCTTTTTTTCCTTTTTTTTTTATATGCAATAACCAACTAACCAGCTAAAAATAACAAGCAGATAAATCTAACAAAAACGTGATAACTATAGCCTAAAACAGGATAAAGACTAAATTAAACAACCAATCAAAAAAACACCAACTCGTTGTTAGCCACGAGCCCAACTCCAGACACACGTCCTCGCCGCTGCAACCTATCCTCCATCTTCGTGCACCACTTGGGCGCCGTAAACGTCACCTTTTTTGGCCATCACCCTGCTGCCTAACTCTAGAGGGCACCAAAACAAACACAAGATCCCAGCAAGACCACCATCAAACCAAATTACCATCGGATCACCCAAGATTCTAGCAGTACCACCATCGAATGACAGGCTGTAACGCCGTGACCCATCAGCTACCAACCCAACCTAACACAAGCAAACTATAATCAGCCCATCTTCACCACCAGCAATTCGCATCCAACAACCTTTCTAGGGCAAGGGGATGGGGATCAACTAGGGGGAAGGGGGACAAAAATTAAAACCCTAGAAAAAAAAAACCTCACCCTAGACTCACCAGCTCTTCTCCGACCTACGGCAGCGGTACGAGACCCAATCCACAAAATTACACTTCTTTCGAAACCCACCATCCCGACGGAAAATTGAATCTGCACCCGAAGCCCACCCCGACCAATTTGTGAAGCACCCCAAGACCCCGCCAGTTTAACCCCTCTTCAATCTCTAACCAAAATCAGGGGCCAAAAAACATGGAGAAACTCACCTAACCGATTGCAAGCTGCTGTGACGACGAGACCGTCCAGCTCACTTTAGCCACCCACTGAAAGCCCTAAGTAAACAGCGATCTACGCTACCACGTCACCACCCGTCAGGAAAACAGGTGGTGCTGACGGAAAAGGAGGTATTATTGCTATTTTTCGCCTCTCACACTCTCTCTCTCTCGCTGAGAGGTTTTGGAGAGTCAAATTTTAGCATATAAGTAAAGTAAAGGTTTAAACCTATAGAATAAGGCTGTAGACGAACTTCTCAATTTCTTAAAGTCGTATATAGTACATACCATATGTTTGAAGTGTTAATAGTTGCCTAACAAGTCTAGAAAACGCTAGTAACATAGCTATATTTTGTTCCAAGGATATGGAAATAGGGTTTTTATCAAACTAAATATAACAAAATCTCAATGAACGTAAATCAACTCAAGTATTAACATTAATCAAAGAAAAAGTTAAGAATAATCTGAAATTTGGTTGAGGTACGCGACAACGCGCTTCCCATGAAAAAGATATGCCTCAAAGTCTTCACTTGGTTAATGATGTTCTATCCAAAGATACACCAATCACTAAAAGAGTTTTGATGCAGCAACAATGCCTCTCAAACTTTAAAGCATCCGCACACTCCAAAATTGATGAATGACTTTATATGTCTAGTTTTAGAAGAAAGAAGAAAGATTGAAGTAGACGAGGCATATCTTTTGAGTATATAGCCGGTACATTATTCTTCTACGTTCTTCCTGTTTATCAAAATTATATTGCTAACTCTTTTCTGCTTCTAACGTGCAAAACCACAGTGGAGAGATTATGGATAAAAACATGAAAAATCTTAAAGAAAGGGGCAGAAAGTGTCAGTTAGGAGGAAAAGGAGCAAGAAAAAGTGGGGGTTAGTAACCACTTAAGCATGATTTAGAAGACTAGATCAGATAATCTATCAATCTAATTTGCATATGCTTCCACATATATCAATGTTTATTTTAGTCTAACAGTAAAGCTGGTACAGAAGTCTGGCAATGTCATTCCATTGGCTTAATGTCGTCCAAATTGCTCACACTTTGCCACTTTCATGCATATTGTAAGGGACTTGGACGGCATTGTGGAAATGATGAAAAGGAAAGCTGACCCCATGCCTCCAAAGGAATCGAATGCCTAATCCCCCTTTATAAATGTTGGAGATCACAGTTGAATGGGGAAGAAGCGACAGTAACGTGTTGTTTTTGCATTAGCTAGTGATACATGAAGATAAAATCGTGTGTGTGTGTGTGTGGGTAACTTGCTTTTATGCTGGCATTTGACAGATTTTACCTAAAAACATTTCGAACTCTGAACTGTCTTTATATTCTCACCATACTTTCAGTGACATGTGCTTAAATTTTATTAGGATTAAGCCACACTTTTTGGAGCCGCTCTACTAATACAAAAGCGTTGTTACATGGCAAAGGCGTTCTAATATCCGGAAATAGATAAATGTCAACAACAGCGCACCAAGCACAATATTTAGGAGAATCACTCGTAAGACCCTTCAGCTATGCATTGAATTGCTAGAACTTAGGCTGCGTAAGAAACTGAAACCGAAGAATGGGAATTGTTCTTGGCACTCTGCTTGAGCATAGTGCTCGGACGGCATTTTGCTCTAGCAGATGCCTTTGTCCGAACATAATGAGAACTGTTCTTGGAACTATACTCAGGCAGAGTGCTCGAATGGCATTCTGCTCGAGCAAAAGCCTTGTTCGTCCTTGTATTTTGTCGGAGCATAAGGAAGATGAAGTTCAAGAACATGCTCGGGCAGAGTGTACGGGAAGCATTCTGCTTGTGCAAATACTTTGATCCCTTATGCATTATTACAAAGGAGTTCTACCTATCCGTGCAAAGATATTGCAATTATGCTCAGAAAAACAACTTTATTGCTCGGGCAAACTGAAGTACATACTGGATCGGTGACGACCCATTTATTCGTCAAGCCATCTAAAGACTACTCTAAAAAGGTACAATTTTCTAAACTTTACTGGAGCTTGGCAAGGTCTGAGCCCCCTTGCCCCCCCAAAAAAGAAGTGTCTTGCCTCCAGGGCAAGATGCTACTGATAATATTTTCACATGTTCTCAGCATTCCATGTACGAGGTATAGGGTCTCCAGAAAGTGTCTCTAATGCATAGGTGCCTGGCTTGAGTACCCTTAGGACGCGATAAGGCCCTTCCCAATTCAGGGAAAACTTTCCTATAGCTGACTTAGGATTAGATCCTTCTAACTCGTGAAGAACCAAATCTTTGACTTGAAACAGTTTGGAGCGAACTCTCTAATTGTAGTGGCGCGCGACCCATTCTTTTATAACAAGGGAGCTTTCAGGGGCTTGGACCCGAATTTCCTCTACAAGATCGAGATTCCCGCAGAGGCCAGCTTCATTGTCTTCTTCGTTGAAGTGCAGAGCCCATACTGTTGGGATTCCCACCTCAACAGGTAACATTACCTCTGTCCCAAATCAAAGCAGGAGGGGCGTTTCCCCCGTGACCGAATGTAGAGTCATGCAATATGCCCATAACACCTTTGGGAGTTTGTCGACCCATGCCCCCTTGGCATCGTCTAACTTATTCTTGAGCACTTTCGAAATGCCTCGATTCATGTTCTCCATCTAGCTATTGGATTGTGGATGGGCAACAGAAGTAAAACAAAGATCAATCCAAAGGTTCGTGCAGAAGGTTCTGAAGTTACTGTTATCAAATTATTTCCCATTGTGAACAACAAGAGCCCTTGGTACCCCAAAGCAGTAGACTACATTCTTCCAAATAAAATCTTCACACTTGGCCGATGTGATGGTCGCCAAAGCTTCTGCTTCGATCCATTTTGTGAAGTAATCAATTGCCACTATCACAAATCGTCGTTGGCTAGACGCTAGTGGAAACGGTCCCAGTATATCCATTCCCCACACAGAAAAAGGAATTAGGGAGACTACCAAAGTGAGGGTGTGTGATACTGGGGCAAATTTCTGACACTTGTCACACCGTTGTGTGAATCTGATTGCATCTTTTCGCATCGCCGGCCAGTAATACCCCTACCTTCGGATTTTCTGAGCCAAACTCCTTCCTCCAAGGTGTTGTCCACATATCCATTCACGTACTTCTTGCAGCGCGTATAAGGACTCCGATGGAAGTAAACATATGAGATAAGGAATGCTAAAATAATTTTTGTACAAGACCCTTTCCACTAAGGCATATCTAGCAGCTTTGGCACGGAGATTTCGCGCCTCATGTCTTCCACTTGGTACGTCTCCTATAGAGAGATACTTAATGATAGGATCCTTCTAACATGGTTCTTAATATACCACTTCAATATCAGCCTTAGGGTTAATACTTCGCTCCTTGAGGAGTTCGAGGTAGACAGTGCACTGAACCTCTGTTATTTCTGCAGACGCGAGCCTTAACAGTGCGTCTGCCTATGTGCTTTGATCTCGGAGAATATGAAGAATGGTAAAATTCTTGAACCTTGATGCCAACATCTTAAATAGCTGGAGATACTGAACCATTCTTTCGTCTCTAGCTTCGTATTCTCCCAAGACGTGGTTAACCACCAACTGGGAATCGCTATGCACTGACAGAGAGTCTACCTTTAAAGCGCGTGCTAACCTTATCCCCACAAGAAGAGCCTCATACTTTGCTTCACTGTTTGAGGCCTGAAACTCAAACTGGAGTGCATATTCAATGACGGAACTCTCTGGGCTGATGAGGATGATTCTGATGCCATTGCTACCCACGGTCGAAGAGCTGTCCACATAAAGGTTCCATGGATCTTGGGCTTTAGAAATCACCAACTGCGGGGGGTCTTCAGGTAACGTACATTCAACAATGAAGTCTGCCAAGGCTTGAGCCTTGATCGTATTGTACAACCTTTACTGGATATCAAATTCTCCTAATTCCACCGACTAAATTACCAGTCTTCCTGACGCCTCAGGGCTTTGTAAAACCTTTCTAAGGGGTTGATCTGTTAAAACCACAATGGTATGAGATTGGAAATATAGGCGGAGGCGCCTTGCTGACGTGATGAGGGCTAGCGCTACTTTTTCAATCTTCGGGTATC
The DNA here is from genome assembly GCA_033065855.1 of Escallonia rubra. Classification (NCBI taxonomy): domain Eukaryota; kingdom Viridiplantae; phylum Streptophyta; class Magnoliopsida; order Escalloniales; family Escalloniaceae; genus Escallonia; species Escallonia rubra. The sequence goes on along the minus strand of JAVXUO010001234.1, from coordinate 42,557 downwards.
TCGTTTCTACGTCCTGTAAGACCTTGCTGACATAGTAGATTGGCTTCTAGATCATGTTCTCCGCTGACAACCTTGCTGACAGAGAGATATAAGAAAAAATCTTCTTCTGGAAGTGGCTTGGAGAGCAAAGGGGGAGAACTTAGGTACGTCTTGAGTTCCTCGAACGACTTTTGACAATCCTCTGTCCAGGAAAAGTCCTTTGCTCTCCTGATGGCTTTAAAGAACGGTAAACACCATTCAGCCAATCTAGACATGAACCTTCCTAGAGCTACAACCCGACCCGTCAACTCCTACACTTGCTTAATTTTTTTTCGAGGATGTCATGACTTGGATGGGCTTTACCTTCTCTGGGTTTGCTTCAATTCCACGCTGAGAGACCATAAAGCCTAAGAACTTCCCCGACGTAACCCAAATGCACACTTGAGCGGGTTTAACTTCGTCTTGTACTTTCTAAGGATGTAAAAGGTTTCCTTAAGGTCTTCGACATGGAGCTTGGCTTTGACACTCTTGACGAGAATATCGTCCACGTATACTTCCATGTTATTTCCAATCATGTCTCGAAGGATCATATTCACCAGGCGCTGGTAAGTTACCCCGGCGTTCTTGAGACCAAAGGGCATTACTTTGTAATAGTATAGCCCTCGCTCAGTGATGAACGACATTTTGGAAACATCAACTTTATGCATCATAATCTGGTTATAACCAGAGTATGCGTCTATGAAACTGAGCAGTTCATGGCCTGAAGTGGTGTCAATGAGAATGTTGATCCTCAGAAGAAGATAGTTATCCTTTGGGCAAGCTTTGTTGAGATCCGTAAAATCGATGTATATCCACCACCTGCCGCTTGATTTTGGAACCATTACGACATTGGCGATCCAATCTGGATAATGAATCTCTTCATGAAACCCACGGCTAAGAGTTTATCCACCTCTTCTTCAATCTTTTCCTGTCTCTCGGGCGCAAAAGTTCTCTTCTTCTACTTGACAGGCTTCTTAGACGGATCAACATTGAGCCGGTATGATAACCTCAGGATTGATCCCATGCAAGTCTGTTGTCGTCCATGCGAAGATGTCTGCATAGGTCCTTAAGAGGTCAACAGGCTTGAGCTTAGTGTATTTCTTAAGGGTTGAACCTATCGGGACCGTCTTTTTTTGTTCTCCAGGATATACTTCAATGCTTATGAGATCTTCAGCAGGTTCGCCCTTTTGCACTTTCGTATTATCCCGAAGGTCTTCAATAATGAGTGCCTCAGTATTCTTTGCTCGGCATGAAAGTCGCGTAGCACTGTCTAGCCACCGGCTGGTTTCCTTTGACTTCTCTGATTACCTGTTTCATTAGGAACTTCATCTTAAGGTGATAGGTTGATACCACAGCTCACAACTTATTCAGTGCGGGTCATCCAAGTATGGCATTATATGCAGAGGGGACCCTTACCACCACAAAATCAAGCATCAGATTTGCTCGCCTCGGGGGTGTGGCTACTATGACTGGAAGCGCGATAACACCTTCGACCGTGACCGGATGATTGGAGAATCCGTACAATGGCGTATCCATCTTTTGGAGGTGGTCTGTCAGGATGTTCATCTTTTTGAATGCATCACAGAATAAGACTTCAGCCGAACTCCCGTTATCAACTAAGACACGCTTCACATCAAAGTTTCCAACCTTGATGGTGATGACCAATGGGTCGTCATGGGGAGTCTTCACATCTCCTATATCATCATCCGAAAAAGAGATACCGGGCATGGGCACTGTCTTTTGTTTCTTGCTCGAGGGCTGAATTGTTATGCACACTTCCCTGGTATATGCTTTTCGAGCCTGTCCAGATGAGCCTCATAGTACAATGCCCCCAGAGATGGTATTGATTATGCCGGCATTCTCATCCTGTTCTTCTCTTTCTTCAGCGGCCAAGGTTATTTCCTTCTGACCTTCCTTACGTGCCACATATTTCCTCAACTGGACACGCTTAATGAGGGCTTCGATTGCTCACTTGAGTGACCCACAGTTATTAGTCGTATGGCCATGATCATTGTGGAAGTGGCACCACAAGTCCCTATTCCTCTTACTTGCCCGAGATCTCATATTCTCTGGCCATTCGAGAGCCGCATTGTCTTTGATCTCATGTAGTATCTGTGATGGCTTTGTGTTGAGGGGAGTCAGGTTCTTTAGAGCGAACGGATCTTTGAGACGCTGCTCATCACGCTTGGAGCATTTCCTCTTATTTCCTCCTTGGGGACTCACTTCACGAGGCCGTTTCCCTTATGCCTCATTGCCCTCTCCCCGTCACTCTGTGTGGGTCTCCAATATTCTTCAACCTGGATATGCTTGTTAGCCTTTTCGAGAAGAGCTTCATATTCCCTGGACGGCTCTTGTTGACGGAGAATGCAAACTTAGGTAGGGGTCGGAGCCCTCGAAGGAACGCAGTATACTTGACCGACTCATCCAAATCCCTCGAAGGAACGCAGTATACTTGACCGACTCATCCAAATTATCAACTTCTAAGGTGGCCGCATTGAATCGTCCAAGGTAATGGGCTAAAGACTCGTTCTTTTCTTGTACTGTATTGAGTAGGCTCGCCGAGTTCTTCCTTCACGAGCGACTGCTCATGAAGTGTTTCTAAAAGAGATTCGATAGTTGGGCGAATGAGTGTATGGACCTCGGTTGTAGCAATTTAAACCATGCATGTGCGGCCTTTCGTAAGGTGGTAGGGAAGGCTCTGCGCATGACACCATCCGACACATGAAGGAGCACCATGTTCGTTTCGAGCTGATAAACATGTTCTCCAGGATCGCCACTTCCATCATAAATGTCGCACGGAGGCATTCAAAAGTTGGGTGATAGCTTTGCCTTCTCTATCACTTGGATAATGGATATCCAGACTCTTCCCTTGGGGAAAATCGTTCCTAAGAATGAGGCTTGGGGACAACTTTCCAGGAGTTTCATTCTTAGGAACGGTACTCAGGCGTCCTTTGCCTATGAAGCAATCTTCGGAGGTGTCAAACCTGGCAACCTTCTCAGGAGAGGAGTGGGTGCTACCCTCGACCGACGGATGACAGCGGTAGCATGACCTACTCCTCGTTGTATGCTCTCCGCTCTTCTCTTTGGATTTGTATGTCTCATCAGCTTTCGACCTATACTTGCAGTCATAGCTCGACCTAGATGTGAGTCGGAGATGAAGGTCACTCGGGTCCAGGTGGGAATGGTCGGTGGAAGGAGGAGCCACTGCTATGTCGAGGGTTTGTTGCAAAGTGTTCACGACGTTCTTCAGTTCATGAATTTTTCTTATGAGGTTGGCATGAGGTGTCCTGAATAGTTTATGGTTTATACGATGACGAAGGTCACCGTTCTTCAGAGTCGACGTCGGGGATTGGCTCTTTCGGGATCTGTTGTCTGACTCTGGAGTAGTGAATGTTATATTGATATTAACATCTTCCGCTAAACCGACACGATGATGTGAGGGCATCGAACATTGATCGCGAGACCGACTGAGTCGACAAGAGCTGTCGGATCGTGCATGACGATTTTGAGAACGACTGCGTGGAGAGTTGTTGGAGGACGAACGATTGGCCATGTTCCCTGTCTTGGTCCCACAGATGGCGTCAATCTGTTGCAGCTAAAAACTGGAATGAGAACCACAACCAGAGAATAAACCTGCAAAAGAGAACACGAAGTGACCGCCGGGTAGGGTTCTGGTGGAGGAACTCTCCGATGCTTTAGTCAGAGCGTAGCTAACGATGAAGAACTCTGAGAAAGCAGTATTACATGGTGTATATGTGTGTGTAGTTGTCTACATACTTGAAGGATTATATAGCCGGAGGTAGAAGACTTCTAGTAGGACTGGGCTACGGGCCAGTTCAATCAGGATCGTGTTAGGATCCGTGAGGATCATGTCACCATCCCTAATGATTGAGTTAGAATCCTTTTAGGATTCTATCCAAAAAGCCAATATAGCAAGTGCCAAATCAGTAATGACCCAGAGTTAACTATTGGTCATAACTGTCACGTGTCATCCACCGATTAGAGGCGTATTTTTAGCTATATCATAATCAATCTCTTGGAGGATCATTAATGTCAAGCAATTAAGATCTCTACAATCTACATAAATTCGTCGCTAAAGGTGATATCTAACCATGTAGATAGCAGACTAAGGTTTGCTAGTAATTATTGCTCATAAATATGTCGTGGTCTTAAATTTATGCTGCTAGTATTCATAGCTACAATCTCTAGGATTTTACCTTGTCGGTGACATTGAACATGTCATATACATGATTGGATTGATATATTATTCTGCCATGATAATTGACTATGTACACCTGTTTAATCGCCTTGTTAGGTTTTAGCATTATGTCTACGACTTGGAGTCATGTAACTCTGTCTTTATCAAATAAATTGATCTTCTCAAATCCGTTTGAAAATCATACACATTATCTTTTTTTGTCAATCACTACATTGATCAAAGATTCAACTTTCTAAACACCCCCCCTGGATAGATCTATCATGTGTCAAATCCGGATACACACCCTAAGTCATTACCAAAGTACTGTAGACAGTCAAACAACACTGGATTCCAATAGTCCGCCAGATATATAGGCGATTTAGGCTCAATTTGTGGGTTTGCATTCAATTTTATGCGTTTTCTAGTATTCATCAAATCATCTCAGATTTCACATGTTACTAGCGCGTTTTCCTTGTTTTTCATTAATGAACAATATTAGAATGTTGGGGTGTTATGTGTAAATCTACATTCATGTCACATAACTTAATTCCAGAGTCCAAATCAAAGATTTTCACACGCCTAATAGCTCATTGAGTTCAAACAGTCAAAACTTAGCATTTTTCTAGTTTTTGCCAATTTTATGAAAAATTACATGACGACTATTTTGACAGTAGAAGCAGCAGGTTTTGACTTCGAGCGCAGGACATTGCTATAGCAAATCAGTAGCAAGGCTGTCCTCACAACTTCTTTTGTTTTAAACTATCCTATCATTCCGCCCTTTTGCAAATGTAATATACATCAATTACGAGAGTAATTTGGTCAATCGAGTAGAAAAAGGAGTCAACCTTATAGGGTTGGGTAGCGGCTTGCAATTCCTCAGCCAACTCCTGAACAACTTCTTAAACCCCATTGTCTTGATAAGAAAAAGATACCCTTCCTGAATACTTTGCAATCCACCGCATGTTAGAGACATCCGCATCAAGTGTACAACTCTATCTGCAGCAGGATATATACTGCAATGAACAAGAAAAATGATTTAGCTACTACAGCACTAGTACATAGAACTTGAATAGTTCCTTAAAGTGTAAGGTGTTTAATAATGTTTCTGCACATTTTCATTTTCAAAACCAATGACCTTCGTTCCACCCGCTCACACCACCTCCAATAGGCACAATTATTTAAAAAGGAACAAGCACTAGCTGCTACCCTTACTCCAAACCTCCTTCCTCATAGACACTCCTATGGTGCCTCAAGAAAGGCATGTGAAGAGCTTTTCCCACTAGAGAACTATCAGACTGTTAAACTCCTACTCTCTGCCATTCCTACTTAGACTTCTTACCATCTCTACTGTCTCTACAAGACTTCATGTGCACGTCAGTTTCCATATTAACATAATCGTATTTGTTGACTAAAGTAACGGAAACACTCTATACTCCCTCCTTATTCTTCTTTGCGAACATCTTGTTGTTTCACATCATGTTTATCTGTTACGCATTCGTTCAATCTGTTGCACATGCTATTGTTTTCTTTAAAACCGCCTTCACTCCTTCAAATATGGCCTATGATCATCATTCACACATACGCACGTGTGTCACCAAGTTAAACTTCTACTATTTCGACTTTTACGCATAGACATTTTGGTTTGGGTTACAATCTCCAGCTATCTCCTGTTCTGTCTACTCCATAACTTTCATCCTAATCAAATCAAAGAGCTTTATGTTGTCTTTCCCATTACTATTGCATACTAGGTGATTGAAGATATGCAATAGCCCGTAGCGCTTGTTTGCACCTTCTAATCACCTCATATATGTCTTCAATTGGTTCCATATTCTCGTACTGTCTTACCTAGTGCTCCCAAAGCTATCTCTCGAGGGGCAAATCGACGCTACCGCTGCACACGTCGGAATAACGCAACCTTCTTGGTTCCCAAGCCCTTCCAATTTGTCTATTCGTAGGGGGGAAGTACTCCACCACTATGACTCGCGTTTGTACTCTCTCTTTCTGCTTTGATTCTTTTCCCGATATATATTCGAATTTGGGGTTAATATTGTTAAATTCTTCCAAATAAGTTGCACTATCAAGTCTTCGAATTGCATTTTCTTATCACTCATCTGGTCATAATAGTATGTTAATGGACACTAAATGATGATCATAGAGCTCACCGAGTTGGTGAGTCCAGCAAAACAACCTTAATCTTTCAGGTTGTGTTTCACAACGCAATTAGGCACCTAAAATTTTAAAATCTTCAATAATTTTTAATTAAGTGCATTTGACAACATTTACCCTTGCGGCACTTAAAAAAGTAATTCTTGCAAAAAACAGACCGTAATTTTAAATCAGGGTGAACTTAATTAATACTTATCACTTAATTTTAAGTGAGATGACAGTCCAAAGTTATTGAACAAAACTTTACGTAATAGAACAATTACTGCAATGACGCCGCCACAACTACATAGCAACAACCCCCCTCCACTGCACTACTGCACTAGAGCCACCATCACAACCACTATGTTCCTTTTGCGACCACCACCATAATTATCATTGCCTAGCCGCTACCCCTACCACCAACACCATCACTAGGATGTCGCTAATCTCCACCACACCATCGCCGCCACCACAACCACCTCCTACACATCTGCCAAAACCATCTCCATATCCACCACAATATAGCCGCAACCATGATGGCATTCCTCTGCCTATCGATCCCACAACAATTTTCAACACCACATATTTACGTACCATTACAACCACCATCATCATCACCTTTCCGCCACTACCACCTCCACCAATACTACTAACAATTTGACAATAAAAATTTATAAAATCCATACATAATAGGTATCTAACTTTGCTAGACCTCAAAATAATCCCTTTATGACTGATGATTTTTGGCTTTTTGTGTGCAAAATTTTGTTATAGAAACGAAATCGGCTGGAAATTGAATTTGTGTGTTCTCAATGACACTCATGTTATCTACGTGCTTTCATGCTTTCGACATTTGAAAGTTTTGTCCGGAGGATAATGCTTTGTTTACCTTTCTTCGCTCCGCTGATTAGTTTATTAGGAAGATAAAATAAAATTGTCTTAGTATCAACGAGGCATTAGTAAACTTTTATATTGCATTATTGCCTCTGCTTGAATTCTGAGCTCTGAAGCGTCTAATTACAAGTGAATAGAGGAGTTTGCTGTCTAATTTCATTGAGAACTGGCATGGATGCTTTGATTCCTATCTTGCCACTACCAAGATGCATGGAGGTATGCTGAGTAAATACTGACAAAAAATGAAGAAAGACGGGAACAGCCTTTTTTAATTTCTTAACAGGGTTTAAGTTTGCAAGGTACAAGACACTGGCAATTTGACGTAAGAAACTTAGATATGGTTTACCGTTGAACTACATAATTTGGTGATTTAGGTTTAACTTATTATACTTATTCAGGATGCAAAACCAAACTCTCCGGCAGCAAGTGCAGTTACCCACATGATAGTTTTAGTTGTCCCTCGTTCAAAATATGCGATGTTGTCAAATTGACCCTAAAACAACTTTTGAAACCAATCACGTGGAACTCAGATGTACAAACTACTAGTAATAATCAGAAAAAGACACATTAAACCCCTCATTTTGTTTGTTTAACGTGCAGTAGAATCTCTGAAAGAAGTGCCGCCGTAGGTTTCAATCCAAATCCCTAATAATCGCCATGAACGTAATTTCAACTTCAATCTCCAAGCAATCATCCTTGATCAAGCCCTGTTTATCTAATTTGTCCAAAGCAACAAAGTCCTCAAAACCTTCACCATAGGTTTCAGGGGAAAACGAGTGTTGATCTGCAAACAACATTTAGTGTGAAAGATTAAAGTACGATGCTTACCGAGCAGAATTAACGGTAAAGCAAACAAAAGCCTGGAGAGTAGAATTCAACTTACCTTCTTTCACCCAGTGCTTATTCCCGTCACCAGAGTTGTTTTTCATCCGCAATTTGTACTCAGCATACAACTTGCGTCCTTCAGGAATAGCCGCACCCTTACCCAAGTAGAGATACAGGGAAATGCTTTTACCTTTTGACTTGCCATACCCTTTGACATACAGAAACAACCACCTGCAAAGCACCCCACGTGGTAGCTATATATAGTATTAATAGGAAATCATTGTTGATCAAATTAAATAAGAGGACTGGAATGGAAGAATACATACCAGGGATAGTCACCAATTTTGTATTCCGGTGACCAGTTCTCTTTGTCGTCGTCCATGCGGGAGAAGTTGGGAACTAACCAAGTGTGGGTATTGTCTTTAGGGCCCTTAATTACAGACAGACACGCACCTTTACGAGTATCCATAGCAACGTGAAGCTCGACGCCAAGTACACAAGAGTCGTCATCATCTAGAAATCTGCTGGAGGTAGTGAAAGTTTCAAGGGCTAACAATCGATCATAGCCCGCCTCGTTTTTCATATGATCAAAGCGGCAGGCAGCACCACTGGCATCTACAATGCAGATGGATATAATTAAGAATCATCTCAATACGAACGAAAAGGTTATGCAGATATGTTCAAGTTGCGATGTATGAGGTACAATCTTCTATGATAACATATGTTGCTAATAAAATCCGCATGCTCTTCTCTTTTATCGTAGCAGTGAAATTGTGTGTGAGTTGCTCCTATATATCTTCCATGTTTATTTCTTCTCATGTGAAAACTGCATCAATCCCGTCACACTCATAGCAGACAATAACGTAGATGAACTATTACCTGGGACGGCTGAGAACATTTGCTGCCTGTAATCATACACCAGCATCTTGAAGAAAGTCATGGTCGGCCAAGGTTTTGGCTCTGCCATTTTCAAGTACAGAGATATGTGATCCGTAACACCTCGGTGCCTTCTTCCATTAGGGTAGAGAATTAATCTCCTGTGATAACATCAACCAAAGAATGACCTAAATAAATCTTTCCTTCTCTTTGCCCAACTACTAGAAACTGGGAAATTCATAATACATATACAACTCGAAGTATATGCATGACAGATGGCCAGAAACTCACCACTTGTAGCCGCACGCTTCAAAAGAACCTGATACGTGCTTTTCTTTCTTCATGGCACGCAGTAGTGAGAACGATTCTATCTTAATTGTGTATTGAGCAGCTGAGACATTTTGCAACGAGCTTACAGGTCCTGGGACATTATAATTTTCCATGTAAAAGATATGACAAGAGAGAGAGCTAATTGAAGAACAAAATTTCTTCTCTTAGGGCGTGGCTCCACCCCCGCACTCATATATAGTACATGGAAATATAGAGAGCGCAAAAGAGAGTGCTAATGAGTGTAAAGCTAAAATTCGAGGTCATGCTACCGTGCAATCTCTTGATATGTAACGCACCGTATAATTGGAGAATACCGGCACTCTCAGTCATACTAGGACATTGGGGATTATCTTATCAGAGATCGTGACGTGATCCTCAAGGAACCTAACACGATCCTAACACATCTAGCCTACGGGCCAGTCCTACTAGGGCTCTTCTTCCTACCATTATATAAAGGGGTCTACCCCCAGGTAAAAGGGACGACTACACAACTACACACATACATGTTTTTTCAGAGTTATTATCATGTAGCTGCGCTCTGACTTAAGCATCGGAGAGTTCTCCGCCGGGAACCCCACCCGGCGGTCACTCGTTTTCTGTCTTGCAGGTCATCGGTCCAGGCTCGGGTTCCGCAACGTACGCGGGACATATTTTAAGCAGCAACATTTTGGCGCCATCCGTGGGACCCGCCAGCCTAGCCGATTGACCAAACCCAATCACGTCAAAGAAAAAATAAAATTACTATGATCGTACAACTTGGAAACCGCCGTCGGTAGCCAACCGACGACACTGCCACCGTGGGTTTCTAATCCCAACCGCCTTTAAGCAGTCTCCTCATTGTCTTGGAAACTGTTGCCGGCGGCCAACAACAGAACCGTCAGCAGCACCTACACGGCAGGCCCATGCCTGCACAACCACAAACAAGGTTCAGACATCACCATCTCCGGCCGCCGCAAAGTTACCGGAGCAGCAAAGAGAACCAGCAAATTGCCGCGAGCCACCGACGGCAACGCAATAAAAAAAAATCCGGCGAAAGGAAAAGAAGCAGCAGTGGTAGCCCCGTCACAAGGTTCAACCCATACGCGCCACCGCGTATGCTTCTGAACCACCAAGTCATCCGCCGCAAAAGGGCTGCCGTAAACGTCGTCTTTCTCCGGTCACCCTGTCACAGGACATTCACCACCGACTGTCGCCGTCGGCGGGTCCTTTCTCCGGACAGCACAATCACAACAACTCAACCACCAAAAGGAAAAAGAAAAAGAAAAACAAAAAGACACAGCGGCACCACCATCAGACTCACGCCGTCGGGATGCCACCCACCACTGCGACGAGCGGCAGTTAGCCCCGTCACCAGCGTGACCAACGATAGCGCTAATCAGCGCCGTCGCCGACATGCTGCTACCAGCTTCAGCAATCGCCACCGCAGCCACAAGAAATTTGCCGCCGTCGTCCACCACAATCAGTGGCCACCGTATCCGCCACGAGCCGCAGGCGCCATCACCATAGCGACAAGCAGCCACCGGCTGCTCCTTCCCCTCTGATCTACGCTACAACGGCGTGGGAACAGCTCTGTCCACCGCAACCACAGACGACGGCACCACTCCGTCAAGATCGCCGGCCGAGACCACGGCTAGCAGCACCGCTGGGGCGCCACCGCCGCACCGCTAGCAGTTCCACCGCCACCTGCGCCGGCACTGGGCGGCGCAACATAACCGCCGTTCGCAACAGATTGGAACGTCATCACCGCCCTCCGGTCCAGATCCGCGTAACTACGACGAGCGGCAGTGCCCGTCAGCACCGTCGGCACCCTTATTACCGACAGCGTCGGTGCCACTAGTGCAGCAGCGCCACCGACAGCCCCCGCGTCAAGATGTCACCACCGCCATGGGCGGCAATACCCATCGGCCTCGTCATGACCGCGACGAGCGAAAGCTCTAATCGGCGCAATCGCCGTTTCACCGCTACCAGCCGAGAGATTTACCTCACTGAGGTCCGCCACAATCGGTGGTTATCCGCCACAAAACTGCTGCCGTCTCCACGAAGCAGCCGGAGCAGCGACACAAGAAAAAAATCAGCAACGCCGTCACCGCCCAAAGAGCGCCAACGTCAATCGGCGCAGCTACTGACATCGTGCCGTCTACCAGAAACGATGACCGGAGACGAACAATCGATGACAAAGCCCAGCCGAGGGGCTCTCGTCGTCACAAAAAGACACTGCCACAGCAGCGCCGCCGGCGCCATCGACATCACCACTACCTCCACGGCGCCAGCACGTCGCCGGTAGCAATCTACCGCCGCCGTAAAGCTACTGCATCAACAACCAACTGAATATAAAAAAACGGAAAGAAGAAGTAGATCAGAACTTCAGATCTGCCGGATCTACAGTGCTGCCTCGCCGTGGCACTGCCGTTAGTTCAGAACTTCAGAGCTGCGCTACCACGGCACGGGAGCAGCTCCGAGCCCCGCAACAACCACCGGCACCGCCGTGACGGGCACTCCCCACCGTCGCTGCCATCACCACTGCGGCGCTCCCCGGAATTACGCCGCTGCCTTTGGACGGTGGCCAGATTTGCCTTCATGATGGCCTTTCGGTCAAAGACGAGGGGACAAGTGGTCAGGTGATTTCTTTCCAAAGTCATTAAAAGTGAACATTTATGTTTCAGGCCCACGGTTTCTTTTTTATTTAAATATGCCCCACGTTTAAAAAATGTTACATGGTTAACCCGTGCACAAGGCAGATTTGTGCTTAAGACCCAAAAGGTCTTATTTATTCGACTTAGGCCACACGCTCTTAAGAGTATTTAGCTTTTAACCGTGAACAAGCCTATTTAGATTTAAAGACCCCGGAGTCTTTCTTATTAAACGTATGCTGCACGTTCTTAAAGTGGCGCATATTTGATCACGTATTCGTTGCTAACAATGAAGCGACTACGATATTTAGGTGCTAGCAAGCCTTGCAAATGCTACTCTCTGTGCATTTACATGCTACCTAGACTTATGTTTTGTTTTGGTCTAGCATTACCTAGATGTGCCAATTAGCGCATGCACGTCAACAAGTTGTTTCTTACTAGTTACTATAACTTTTAAAAGCTCGCTTGTGACACGCAGTGCAGCACATTAGTCGCTCAACCAGCAAACCCCTACTGGGGCTGTGGTGTTTGAACACCGCTCTTATTTATGTGTTAAAAATATATTTCCATTTTTATATGCTTTATTGCTTCAGAAATTATTTTTTCAGTCACGTACTTTTATTTCTTGCAAGGGCTTTTACTGCACTGGTAAGCAAGGAACAAATTCACAGCCGGCCACGCACACGCCACCGGAGCCACCGGCGACGCAAAGTTGCTGGAAGATCGCGGTGGGCACCATAAGCCGCCGGCCACCGCAGTCCAGTTGCAGGAGCAAACAACATCTCAGCAAAAAATCAAAAAAATTGCATCGGCGTCGGCGTTAGGCAACGCCATACGACCACCGTTGGTAACAAATTGCGAGTGCCATTGCACTGCCCTCCAGTCAAGATTTATGCCGCCACAGCCCCAAGAGATTGGTTGCCACTCCCAATCGTGCCGTCCACCACGGTCAGCGGCAACAACTCGTCACCGGTCAAACACTCCAGTCACCACCGTGACTATCGGCAGCGCTATTAGCGTCATCGCCACCATCGCCGTCATCGCGTCACTGTCTCACCGCTACCAGCTTCCAGATCTGCACCACCGCGGCCATGGGAAAAACATCGTCGCTTCATACCCGGAGGAGACCAACGATCGCCGCGAGTTTACTTCAGGTCGGCCGCTAACAAGCAACCACTATCGCCAACTGCAACTCCGGCGACACGCACCGTCCTAATCAGACCACACCGCCGGCGGCAAAAGAAAAAAAAATCAAAGTAGGAAGAAGAACACTGCGAAGTAACCGATGCCACCAGTCACACAACCATCACCGCCGCTAAGCTGCCGGATCAGCCATACATCGGAAACAACAACCAAATCCGCAAAGACAAGTAGCGCCGCCAGCGCGGCACCACGCAACCACCTCTCTATTGCGCCACCTCAAGTTCGGTCAAAGAGAAAATGGAGCAGACCCAATAAGGGTTTATACTGCGCTCGTAAGCATCAACAATGACGCAAAACCACTTCACAAGCAAGGAACAAATTCACAGCACCCGGCGACTTAAAGGTCACGCCTAGGGTTTTTACGGCAGTATCCTGCCGTCTCGACATTATATATCCGGTCATACAGTGACCGACTGTCAAAGGCCAAACATTCACACCAGCGCATGCTACCAATGCAACTGGTGAATCAGAGCACTTTGCGCTCCATCCGCCCCCAAGGGCACATATGATGAGAACTCTAAGTTCCGTCAACCCTCCGAGGGTATTTACATGAGCTCCATGCTCCATTCCCCCTCAAGGGCACTTATCAGAACTCTACGTTCCACTAGCCCTCTAGGGCGGTCACCCTCAAGGGCGGTCACCCTCAAGGGTGATAGGATAGCACACAAGTGTTATCTGACACGGTCTAGCTTTAGTTCTAGCCCGAGAAACGGCAAAACCACGTGGGAGTTCGTCGCCCTACCCTGTTTTGTTAATTCGAAACCTGGCCGAGCGTGAGTGCGAGGCTTCTTTGCCAGCCCTTAGCTGACGATAAGGGTTCGCGTCAAAGTAAAACGCAAGCATGATGTGGTCAGCTCAAGCTAAAGAACACACACTTGCACAAAATAAACACCCTCCACAGGAGAGGTGACCCCTCAAGGGGACATTCAAACACTTAGCACATGCAACAACTTGCATGCACAACTCTGTGTCCTCTCTCTAGAGAGGCTAACGTGGGGCACATCCTTTAATGGATCCCGAGATCCCATTATTCATCTTCCCAAAGATGATTCCGAATAGCCTACTTAGGCGACATTCGAAAGACCTAGCTCTCAAGAGCTAGAGTTCTAGCATCCTACTCGGGCAAAGTTCCAAGGCTTAAGCTCCCAAGAGCTTAGGTCCGAGTACATGGAGTAGAGAAATATTATTACCCCTACAAGCGGATGGGGAATCCCTTACAAATCTAACGTGTGTCTCAAGACACCAGGTATAAACTTCCTCAGCCAAACATTTTGGCTAAGGAAATGGGGGGCTTATGATATATCTCAAATATACTCCCAATAATTGGAGAATACCGGCACTCTCAGTCATACTAGGACATTGGGGATTATCTTATCAGAGATCGTGACGTGATCCTCAAGGAACCTAACACGATCCTAACACATCTAGCCTACGGGCCAGTCCTACTAGGGCTCTTCTTCCTACCATTATATAAAGGGGTCTACCCCCAGGTAAAAGGGACGACTACACAACTACACACATACATGTTTTTTCAGAGTTATTATCATGTAGCTGCGCTCTGACTTAAGCATCGGAGAGTTCTCCGCCGGGAACCCCACCCGGCGGTCACTCGTGTATTTCTTGCAGGTCATCGGTCCAGGCTCGGGTTCCGCAACGTACGCGGGACATATTTTAAGCAGCAACAATTGTGTATTGAGCAGCTGAGACATTTTGCAACGAGCTTACAGGTCCTGGGACATTATAATTTTCCATGTAAAAGATATGACAAGAGAGAGAGCTAATTGAAGAACAAAATTTCTTCTCTTAGGGCGTGGCTCCACCCCCGCACTCATATATAGTACATGGAAATATAGAGAGCGCAAAAGAGAGTGCTAATGAGTGTAAAGCTAAAATTCGAGGTCATGCTACCGTGCAATCTCTTGATATGTAACGCACCATATATTCTTTAAGTGTCTTCTACTAAATTTGTAAAATTCATTGCTAAGCGTTTAAAATTTACTCCCATATGAGAAAAAGGTGAGATTTTACGAGATCGGCTATATTCTGTAAAAGGGTTAATTACACTCAATAAACATGAGATCTCAAGTTATTATACTAAATTACATGAAGTAGAAAAAATTACGCTCCACTTCATGTGTAGTATAATATTTTGTTTTACTTTACGGCATTTGGCTTAGAATTTCTTATGATCTACCCTAAATGCCCTTGTAAGTTATTTGGATTTTTTTTTCCTTTTCTATTTGCATACCTCCCGAGGCATACAGCACAGACAAATCAACTTAGCCACCGTTGAATCTCTGTTCTCCATAACCCAGATGCAATTTCAGCGGCCCGCTTACAAACTCAACCACCGCAAACAGATCAGATGAATTTGCCGGTGCCTTTCTCCTTCACCCATCTCTCTCCACTAAACAAACGCATCTCTGATCAACACATGTACGCATCAGATCTGATAAGAATCACACAGCAGCCACTCCCTAGTTTGAATGTAGACAATGATTCAGAATGCCTGCTTTGGATCAAATTTCAGATCAATCTATATTTGGATCGAGGCGGGCTAGTGGTCGAATTTGGGCAATGTTAACAATATTGTTGTTGGAAAATATTACTCTCATTGTGCCAAAAAATTAATCATATTTTGTTTTTAGTCTACAACAAAAAATTGCTCATTTTATAAATTAAAAAGATTCTGAAAGTCTTTTACATATTCTATTTCTGTCTTCACATTTAATCTTCTGCCGACTCATTTTCTCTCTCTTACTTCACTTCCTCGCCTCCTCCTTCGGAGTAAAATGGAAAACACACAACATACTACTTATATCATCAGTACTCATGGCAAGTCAAAATGTATCAATTAAATTGGGACGGCACTCGAAGTAAAATGGAAAGCACACAACATATCACTTATATCATCTATACCCATGGCAAGTCAAAATGTAACAATTAAATTGGGACGGAAATAATAATATTCATGGCCAAATTTATTTTAAAAAATTCACTTTACACACAATGTGCAAAATCATCAAACTAGATTCATAAAATAAGTAAGCATGAGCCCAATAACCCGAGCTAAGTTCGGGCCGGTTTCTAAAATAAAGTATATCATAAGGTTCTTAAAAGTGTAGTAATGCATATCTACATATCGGAAGACTGAAAAGATATTAACATCATAAAAAATATTTTATTTTTGGCTGTAAATTAAGGATATTCTTAGTACCTAATTTAATCACAACTAACTTAAATACGATATCAAAAAATTAATTCCTTTGCATTACTTGTAACTTTCAATTATTAAATAGCATTGTTTATTTGATTAGACTACATGCAATTATTATGATATATTTAAATATAATGTACATGTCTGTTTACATGTAATTTCTTTATATTGTAAGTTAAAAGATAAAGAAAAGATAGTGACACAGTGGAGCCACTAGATACTTGTATTCTTTGAGCTTTCTTTTTAAATTGTCAAGTAGTACTTCAAATAAATATTAAATTAGCACTTAGAGTTAATACAATTGTAGTTGTAATTATAAAATGGTGACGCTATCATGTATCCCTTTTGATGTGTAAATGTTATATATGAATTTAATTTTTTAACTTCAGAGGATTTTTAAAGTATTACATAAATTCCTAAGATTATTACAATGTAATGTAAAAATCTAAAAGGAAGAAAATTATGTATCAAATTTAACAGAACTTATATACAAACCTTAATAATTTCAAATAAGTTATTATATTTTGTAAAAATAAATTTAGCAGAACGATCACATATTCAATATTTTCATAAATTTATGTTTTTCTTTAATTCTTGTAAGATGCTAGCAACGAGGACGTTCAATTGATGAAGATGGCATGTCCTTCTTTAGGAGTTTTGATATTGTTTTCCACATCTTTTATGACTACTGTTTGTCGCCAAGTTATACTTCTTATATCTACTAAGTGCATTTAATAATATTTTTTTTCTAGAATTGTACTTGTTTTATCACAACATAATATAACATTTATACACCAAAATATGTCAAATTGTACCTATAATTATGATGAGCTTGCAAAGAATAACAAATATCATTATATCAGGTCAATATTTTAGGATGAGCGTTAATCAATCACTTGCTATTAAATTCGCACAATAATCACCACTCATAATAATTCCATTATGATCATAATTCAGTTTTAATGCTTATAGCTTGTCTAAGAATTACCAATTAATATTATTTTCCATGAAAATTTAATTAAATATTTATAACGAAAAAATCTATTGATCGTTTGGGCTCTATGTAAAAATGAATTGGTATATAGTTAGTTTTGAAAATTTTCATGGATACTTATTTGCATCTTAAAGGTTTTAAATATTCTCAAATATATTAATTAAGAATTATTTAATTTAATTGTATCATTTTTTTAAATACATATGTGACTTATTTTCAAAATCTCATATATGCTATATAGCCACTTTCTTGGTCGCGCGATCGTATCAAAGTAGAAAATTGTCCTATAATTTGATTATTAAAATTATATTGCATAGATAGCATATAAGGCTTACTAATATAGTCATCATTACTTCTACGAAATTAAGTTAATTTAAAAGTAAGGACCCAATCCAAAATAATATTTGGAGACCTTTAGAGACACAAATATGTTAAGCATATTATTTTTAATTCTTTCTAAGTTTTAGATTTGTTAATATGCTTTACTATTATTATACAAGAGTTGATTAATTGAAATTATTTAGCCATTTATTTTTTCACGAGATCCTATTAAACTTTTTTGTTTACAAAAAGGGTTGTAAAATCTATAGATATTATAGAATACTATTTGCATTGGTATGGTAGATATATACATTATAGTTGAATAGTCATGCTAGTGCCATACAACAGTATATAACAAATACGATTTACGTATTCTTTTTGAATTATAAATTTTATATATAAATTTAATTCTTTAATTTCAAAGTGTTTTAAAGGTGTTAAATATGTTCTCAAGGTAATTATAACGATTAAGTAGAAATCTAAAAGGAATAAAGTTACATTTTAAATTTAACAGGACTTATATATACACCTTACTACTTTCAAATAAGTTATTCGTTTTTGTAAAATTACCTTAACAGAACAACCACATAATATCCAACACACACACACACACACACGCATACCGGGGGGGGGGGGGGGGGGGGATGGGGATGAATGTTTCTTTAATTCTTGTAAGATGCTGTGAATGAGGAAACTCAATTGATGAAGATGATGTGTTCTTGTTTTGAATTATAATTATTTTCCGCATCTTCAATGACTACTATTTATCGCCAAACTATGACAAAAAAGTCAACGGTACACAAGGGCTCGTTGGCACAAATGTTGTTATGCCAACAATAACAATGACACATCAGCAAAAGTATTGTTATGTCAAAAGTATCGTTATGTCAACGGTACACAAGATCCCGTCGGCAAAAGTGTTTTTATGCCAACAATTATTGATAAATTGTTAGATTATCTATATTACGTGTATTTAGATTCGATTGATAACTAATAAGCTTCCAAAGTCTTAATCCAATTTTGTAAGATTTTTAATTTTCTCCCGACATATTAATTATCGCAAGCAAATTGATTGGTAGCGTTTGGTAACACATTTTCTTTTTCAGTTTTTTCTCCGGTTTACAAACAAAAAAAAAAATTGACAGCAATTTCTTTCTTCTTCTCCACCCCCCCCCCCCCCCCCCCTTCAGTTGTTTTTAAAACATGACTGTTTTTGAAAACTCTATTTTGGAGTTTTGGGTTTTCAGTTTTGATTTTTGTGTGAGACCACACCCCCCCCCCCCCCCGGCCCACCCTGGTGCCACCGCCGCCGCCACCAAAGAAAAAACTCAAAATACCACCACCACCACCACTAAAGAAAAAACTCAAAAGAAAAACTGCGTATCAAACACATAAAAGAACAAACTCAAAAGAAAAGGTAGGTAATCAAACACCCATTTATTTTTTTAGAAACTGAAAATCAAAACTGTAAGTGATTTCAAATAAACTCCAAAATTATGATTTTAATTTTTGTAAGAATAATTGCCCATTTTTCACATCTTAAATATCGGTTACTGCTATACAACAAAACCAATAAACTCATAAATCGCAGTCACCCTTATAATCGCTACAAGAAATATGCCCTATAGCGATGAAAAAATCAACTGAATACAAGAACTTGTTGGTAAAAGTATCGTTATGGTAAAAAATCAACTGAATTCAAGCTGGGTGAAAATTACATCTACCCAGCTTTTGGTCCTAGGAATGTAACCATTGTACCGCACCCCTCAGTCGTCGCCATCACTGCCTTGCTCCGCCACAGCCATCCCGCCACCCGGATGCTTCAGATCTACTCTTTCTTATTCATTAACAGCCTCAAATTACACCCCCCCCCCCCCCCAACCCACCCACCATCACCAACACGATTTAGCATCAATGTATGGCACTCCCAAGAAGAACATTCAAAGCTCAGAAATTGTTGCTGCGAGTTATTAGAATTCCTATCTTTTAGATTAATCTGCCGTAGGGAAGAATAGACAATATAGATACGAATACAGTAGGAAATATGAAGATGTACGAAGTTCTGGTATATTTCATATAGTAGTGCAAGTTTTGAATTCACTATCGGTGCATAATTGACTAGATACATGCAAAATGTACTTTTGATCTTTGAGTCTGGCTTCAGATTACATCTTTTTTTTCTTTTAAGAATGAGTGTGAATCATAAATTCATAATAGATAGTTGTTTCCATATGATGATTAGGTTGATATCTGTACATGTTACAGATAGAGACGACTTGAAAATTGTGCTTAATCACAGGAAGCCTTATTCTGTCACGTACCCATTTTTTAATTCCAGTTTGTTGGTATTATTTTTTGCTCATGAACTGTGTTGTACACTCACAGAAGAGCCAACAGAGACTCTAGACCTGTGAGGGATTGAGATGGGTAGGCCCTAAGACTGGAGAAATGATAATGAGACTACTATAGAAAGAAAACTATGTAGTTCTTGTAATTTTCTTTTACCTATAAAGTTTGAGATGAGTTCTATGGAGCAACTAAAGTTTCTTATGCTCTATGAAGTGGCTGCCAGTGTAGAAGAGGGTCGGTGATATGCTACTGTGATCCCATTGGGACTCAATGCCGTGCAAGCTAGGAGCAACTCAAAATCACCATGCAATCGTTCAAACACCTGCGGCCATTGTGAGTTGCAACACATGCAAAGTCCGATAGATTGATGTCATATGATATAACAACAATTTTAGGAGATCGGGAGTACTAGTATTAGATGCATTGATGAGTATAATATGACTCTTCTTGATGGTATTTTAGTGTTCGCTTATAATACTAATTGAGTCATTAGCATTTTATTTGTAGGAGCTGATATAAGTAGGAGCTGATTTTATGACGTGACACTGATATATGATGTCACTAACAAAGTCCAATTGAGTCATTAGCATTTTATGATGTGACACTGATATAAGTAGGAGCTGATTTCTAACTATAATATTGTTGCATAGTTCTTTCCATGCGTCACTTTTCACTTCCTATGTTTATACACTGTTTTCCATGTTGTCGCCATTTATTTCCAATGTTTAGATATCTTTGCTTATTGTCCAAATGAGGAATTTCTTTGTTATTGAATCACTGCTTCATCAAACATTTTTTTCACTGTGCTTGCAGGCATCTTTCAGCAATATCTGGTTCACCAAGCCCAAAAGATAAGATTGCAGGTTGCTAGCAGAGAATTTTTGTGAGAGTTGTTCTTTATTGACTCGGTTCTTTCTCTAACGTATTGGTAGAGTTTGGATAGTTTTATATTTGATTACGAAATATTACTATTTGTTTGCCTGATGATCATAATTATCATCAGTTTATAGAACCTTTGAGGTCCCCTTATCTATGACTTTGTCGCCCTCATGCAATAGATAGCTCTTAAGTGTTCATATTACTATGCCAAGAAACTCATATTCCTAGTCTTCTCGTGTATAAATGTTCTATCTCTAAAACCACAATTCTCTTTAACTATGCAGGGTCAATTAGGAAGCTTTAACTTTTTTGCCATTGATACTATCTATCTCCACAACTATGCTGAATGCTACTTTTCATGGTTTGGAAACAACATATCAGTATTCTTTCCATCCCTGAGTTACTCAAGTAAATGCTTCTAGGTACGAAATCATGAGCATCTAGGTGTTTGGATTTCTTGTGTTATGTGGAACTCTAAATTCGCCGCATTTCTTTGTTTGATGCTTTTATACAATGATTTTGGAGATTCTGTTTCTTATACTAATTTTCTCAGTCACAATTTTCTTTTTCTTCGCTTCGCTTGCTATTTTCTGCGTTGATATTTACACACATTCCCCATGTCGATCACATGGTTCAGCGAAGAGGCAGCACAAGTAATCAAAATGGCTTCCTTCATTTACCAACAATGATCAAACTCATTAAAAAACTGTTCCATAGTACTAGTCTGTTTTAACTTGTGGAACTCAAGCACACGGTTATCCTTAAACGGTAAAAAATCTAGAAATAAGGCCATGATTGAATTCCTCCAATCAACCCTCAGTATAGTTCTCTTTCCAATGTTCAACTTGATTATCAACGTGAATGGGGGCAAATGTCACTTTCATGAATTCGTCAATTTGATTGAACTCAAAAAACTTTTCTACCTTACCGATCCATCCTTATGAGCCCTCTTCATTAAACCTAGGGAATTTAAGTTTAGGAACTGAGGAAAAGAATTACCATAGGAGACTTGGGGATAATCTTCTCCTGGAGTCTCCAAGCCTTCACTGATTTGATTGTGTTGGCTGCAAGGTGCTTCTCGAGTGCCTCTATTGGTGGAGCACATAAGCTGCTGCAGCATAGTTTTGACCTCAGCTACCCCTTGACGGACGATTGATAGCTCCTTCTGTAGGTGAGACACCGACTGCTGAAGCTCTGGCATAGCATCAATAATATCACCTCTCAGTTCTGAGATTTGAGAGGAGACAGAACCAAATTGGTTCTGCACCTGTGCTTGTTGTTTATTGTTTTTGTTAGCGTTTGTATACCCCATGGAATTACAGTGGAGAATTGGTTAGAACAGGGATTTTAGGCTCTGGATACCAATTTGTCCTTAACAAGTTCTAGAAGATCAAGAACACAAAAAAATGGCAGGAGAAGGAAAATGGAAGAGAAACAAGGTAAATTGTGAACAACGGAGAGAGATATGAGAGAGAGGGAATAGGCAAATTTCTTTCATGATTTCTCAGAAAATATGAATCCTACATGTATTTAATGATTTTTTTTTTCATGAATTACACTTGTTTTATCACAAAATAATATAACCTTTGACAAGTTAAACCTATAACTATACTAAGCTTGATAACAAATATCATTATATTAGGCTAATGTTATAGGGAGAGTGTTAATCAACTACTTGCTATTGCATTCTCACAATAATCACCATCATAATTATAATCACTTCCATTATAATCAGAATTAAGATATGAGACTTAGCTTGTCTAAGATTTACTAATTAGTCTTATTTTTCATGAAAACATAATTAAGTATTAGTAAAAAAGTTTTTTTTGTTAATCTTTAGGGCCCTATGTAAACAAACTGGTTTATCGTTAGTTTTGTAGAATTATATGGATACATTTTTGCATCTTAAAGGTTTTAAATGTTCTCAAATATAGTGAGTATGAATTATTTGATATAATTGTACCATTTTTATATTCTAATACATATGTGATTTCTTTTTAAAATCTCATACACGCGATACAACCAAATTTGTTGATTGTGCGGTCCTCTCAAATCAAAAAGTTGTCCTATAATTTGATTATTAATTGTATATTAGATAGATAATTTTTTTGTAATGATTATGTTATTTGTATCAAATTATAATAAACTTAAATTAAATATAACATAATTTTTCCCTCTAAATCTCATATGTTATTTTTGTTTTTACATACATGATTTTTTTATTTTTTTTATCTTTGTACGAGAGAGTTAGTTTTAAGAACACAATAGTCAAAATTAAATCCCAATAAATTAGTATATTTAGAGTTTTAAAACAAGTTCTCAGATTAGATAAGGCTTCCTAATATAGCCCTCATATAGTTCCTACAAAATAATAAATTTAAAAATAGGTTGCATAACTTTATATACACTAACATGTTTAGTATATAACTTTAAATCCTTTTCAACTATCAGATTTTCGAATAAACTTCATCATTCTTGCAATATCAGTTAGTTATGATGATACAATCACTTGGTGGTGGTGTGGTTCCACCCAGAAAAAATCATCAGTTTTTTATTTTACCAAAAGATTCTAAAAACTATATAGAGCTAAATACACGTAGGTACCCTGAAACTACCCCGAAGTCTCATTTGAGGGTCCCAAAGTTTATTTTTTACACATAAGGGTCTGTAATTTCAAATTTTCGATAAATAAGGACTTCCGTCCAAATTCCTAACGATCTACCCTTTTCCGTCAGGCGTAATTTTGTCAAGTCAGCTTTATTTTTTTCAAAAACCCTACCATCACTACCTCCTTAGTTTTCATCACCATCTGCACCATGCTTTTCTGCCCATCATCCGCCACCACCGCACCCTCCTCTCCTTCTCTGACGCCGCCGTCGTTGACACCATTGTCTCATCCCCCCTCCCCCTCAGCTCCTCCCTCGTCGGCCTCGCCCTCGACCATTTCTGCAGCTACCTCCTCGCCGTCGTCCATTCCCATCCCTCCCTCTACTACTCCTCATCTGCCCTCGCTGCCTATGACCTCCCCTCCTGCTACCGCCTCTTCCTCACCCCCTCCACGAGCCCAATGCCACTGACTTCGCCGCAGGTGCCAACAACGTCGCCGTCGACTTATCCGGCAACACTTACGTTACCAACTCTGCCGGCAACCTCATCTGGAGAGTCAACCTCGAAGGCAAAGGCACCATCCTGTCTAGATCCCCGCTTTTCACGGCCAATCCGGTGTAGCGCGGCATGCTGTACAGCCAATCGATTTGGTTTGCGATGGTGTTGGCGATTTGGTTTGCAATGGTGTTGGCGATTTGGTTTGCTGTACAGCCAATCGAATTGGTGTGATTTGGTTTGCGATGGTGTTGGCGATTTGGTTTGTTGTACAGCCAATCGAATTCGTGTGATTTGGTTTGCGACGGGGTTGGCGATGGCATCGGCAGTGTGACTTGGTTTGCAACGGAGTTGGCGAGGTGGTGGCGGATCTAGGGATGTTAGGGGTTGGCGAGGTCGCGACGGGGCTGGGATTTGGAGACGACAATGGGTGACGACGGTTTTGGCATTTTTCTGGCGTTGTCGGCTCGTCGCCGGTGACTAGAGCCTCTGTTTTTTTATCATGGCTGGAAAAAAGGCTGGCTATGATGTAAATTGGATTAAACTAGGGTTTTGAAAAAAATAAAGCTGACTTGACAAAATTACTCCTGACAGAAAGGGCTAGATCGTTAGGAATTAGGACATAAGTCCTTATTTATCGAAAATTTGAAATTACAGACCCTTATGTGTAAAAAAAATAAACTTTGAGACCCTCAAGGGAGACTTTTGAGTAGTTTCAGGATACCTACGTGTATTTAACCCAACTATATATAATATTGATAAATCTTTACATCGATTACGGTAAGTATTTATTCAAAGAAGAGAAATATGAATCAATTGTTATATTTTTTTTATTGTTTCAATGTCAATATTAGCATCATCTTTTTTCTCTTCAAAATTTAATATATTATTTTTGTTTTTTAGATATATGAATTTTTATATTCATATGAGTGAATGGTTTTAACTTTTAAGAATACAACAGTTAAAATTTAGTCATAATAAGTTAGTTCATTAATTAACTAGAGTTTCAAAATATTTAGAAATAATTTTTCAATTATATAGGGCTTACTGATATTTTGTCAAGAAATAAAGACCCCATCCAAGATTATATTTAAAACCTTTAGTGAAACTTATAATGTTTATGATTTTATTTCGCATTGGAAACATATTTTCCAATGCAACGATGTGTCAAGTAAAGACTTATTTTCCATTGAAAACATAATGCGATGACGTATCACACAAAGAAACAATCATGCTTCGCTTGTTATATATTATATAGATAGATATGTCAAAAGTAGCAAATAAAGGGAAAGAACCGGCGCATGTGAGAAACGCGAATTATTCATTCGCCAACTTTAAATAGTTGTAATCTCCCTTTGTATAGGTTTCAACGAGGAATAACAATCCAAGACTTAACTCATAGGTTTACAACATCGTCTCATCTGATAGTAGTACGATTACAAGAAGACTTGTGAACCCGTCTGATCAAATTGTCTACATTTATGGTACATAAAATATATTTGTGTATGGTATCTCTAGTGTCCTTCTCTCTTATTTCTCCTACTTTTATCGAGCATTTTTTCTTACTTCGTCCCTACCGGACATCACTTATTTATACCAAGTGAAAGAGACCAAGACACCTTCTCAAATTAAGATCACAACTTTTTATTTAAATGAAGGGTCACAACTCTTAAATAAAAGAAAAATATTTCCGAGGGACTTTTAAAACTTTCAACAGCCACCCACAAGGTTTAGAACTCAGAACAATATATAATATATTTTCCCTCTGCCCCAAAACATTCAATCACATTTGGTTTGGGCTCCACGGTTTCTCTCCTAAATATCTCTCTTCCTCCTCCTGTAGTCGACCACCGTAGGCCACAACATTACCAACTTCATCCACCTGCAACTAATTATCTCACAAGCATTTGCTTACATTATGATCAACTGGGCAGGTGGCAACCGTAAATCCCAAGCCTTCTCCTTGCTTGCCTAATTGTTGTGCTAAAGCACTAACGTACCAGTCTTAAATGGATCCGCTGATACTCTTCAATTCCTCGGCTTAAATGGTGTACGTTTCCTGTACCAGTCTTAAATGGATCTCTAATTCCATTCGCCATCTATAACTCACAAACCTAAATCCACGTCTTCTAACTTCATAATCAGAGTTTGTAAAGACTAATTTCCTCAACCTGGCAAGATGAGGAGGAATGCAAGAAAAGATGTCCGAACCCTCTTCAGGTTGGAGTCGCCCCAGTCATGCGAATATCCTCAATTCTTATTCTCTTCTTCCTTATGTGGCTGCTTACCCACCTAGCATTCATGTATATTCAACCATTGGATCTGTCATGTGGACGGTTGAGATGCACTGGATAAATAGCGAAATATCCAGTGCTGGTTGGTTGTGGGTCAGCTCCCTGTATATGAATGCATGTATATGTATTTTCTTTTTTCCTATTTTGATTCTATATATATGTTTTTCATGCTACAGATCTTTTTTTGTATCCAACAAACGTGGGGGCAATTGTCCCTCTTTAGCAATATGTAGCCCTGCCGGCTCCCCTGCAAGATTGAAGGCCTCTCCACCACTTTCCAGATGAAATCGCTCTGATGCCAAGCAACTAAATGCTTAAGGTGTAGGGAGTCGGCCAGCGCGTCTATTACGCCTACTTCTGGGGTCACTCTATTAGGCTCAGCAAGGGCGAAAACAGAACCAAAAAAGAAAGAAAAATACTAGAGAGCTACACAGAACCGAGGATAGAGTGAAAGAGGGAAAGAGAACCGGAGATAGAGAGCTTACCAGCCATTTCCATGTCTCTTGTTTGAGGCAATATTGGAGCAGAGAAGAACTCTGTGCGGGTGGGTTAACGTTCAGACGCCGTATGCTTATTTGTAGATCGCATTGGCGAGCTGAAAATCTCCCTATTTTGATTTAATAGAAGGAAAATGCCACTTGCCCCCCTCTGCCCAAATTATTCTGGGTACTAAAGTATTTTAATGCGTAGCAACATTGACTATTGTTACAAGCTAAAGAATAATACTGACCGGCTCCCGAATGATTGCTAGGTCAGACACTGCACACATCTGGCAACATTGACTTCTTACCCTTTCCTTTTTTTTCTTTTTTGAATCAGTCACAGGGATTAAAATACATGCATTCTAGAGTCCAAAAATTGCAAAGCCGCCCGTCCAATAGGTGCCTATACTATTAATGTAAAGGCCAAAAACTACCACGTTAAAAAAATTACTGGCAAAACTAGTGTAGTCAACAAGCGAGTCGAGCAAAAAGAAGCATCAACATGCACGCCACCAAGCCACTCCTCATGTGTCAAAAGGCCAGATCGCCTAGTATAAGATGCCAAAGCCATAGGCAAGTTATTGTAGATGCTCTTTTTATGGGGCAATATGTGTAGAGTAAAAAACGCAGTAGCTATGGATCAAATCAACAACAATGAAGTAATAGGGACATAGATCACAATCGTACTTGTAATCTATGTAAGAAAATCAGAGCACTGTTTCTATAAAATAATATGGATAAATTTATGTTTAGGTAGCCTAGAAAGAAAGCACTAAGAGGCCGGATTTGCAAGGCCAGACAACCCATAGGCAGCGTAAATTGATTGTTTATAAAAACCAAACAGAATCCATCGGTCATTTAGCAGAGACTAGCTACACAAATCCCCGTTCTAGGTGGTAGAGAACATTCATCCGTCTCTAATATGTGGAGTGGATGGTGAGGAGGCTGGAAAAGCATGAAGGCTTTAGTAGGTCACTCTTGGGAAGGAGTGCAACCCCATTGTTAATAAATTGGGTCAGTGGACCCATTATCCGCCCACTAACAGATAATGTGTATTTGTTAGTCTGGATAATTACAGTTAATTAGATGATATTTATCTCCTAAGTGTTTGAGATAAATACAATATTTATCTCATAAGTGTTTGAGGTAAATACATCTTTATCTCCTAAGAGTTTGAGGTAAAGTCAGTCTCTAATTGTATCTCTATATAAAGGCTAGAGATATCCCAAAAAATCAGATGTCATAGACAATAAATCACAAGACAATCCCTCTCTCTATAGCACTCTCTCTAGAGCAATCACCAAGCTCTAGGATTTGGTTCGTAGACGAATAACTCAACTCTAGTAGCCGTTTTCGTACCTGAACAAAAGATCAAGCATATTGGAGGCTCATAACAACAAGGATTCTAAGTCGGAATTTTCGGAGATTTCGTACGGTATGTTTCTGAATCCATTACGTTATGTGGTAAGTGCATTAAATCGTTTCAACATTGGTATCAGAGCATTATTACTTGTTGATTCGCCTTTAACATACTAGTATAATTATGTGCATATTGCGATTTTTTTCCGAATACATGAACGAGACCCATTACAAAAATTCAAAATTTATTGAGCATGTTTTCTGAAAAATAATTATATGATTTTGCTCTCCTATAGTTGAGGATGAACTCCATAAAATTTCGTGATTATTGGATTCATGATTTGTGAGAAATCACGATTTTATTTTTCAAGAAAATTGTGATTGTTTCGAGTTTTGAGACTCAAATTCGGAGAATGATATTCAGTTTTTATCATAATCGGTTCAAATATAATTAATCTATATCGCATAATCTTTCCAACGATATATCGTACATATTTTTTGGCTTAAAAACGAGAGAGATATGGCCTTCGAAAGTTGGCATGGCGGCCGTTGAAAACAAAATTAGGGTTTAATGAAAAAGATGAACAGTGAATTCACACGCGCCACGCGCTGACGACACGTGTCACGCGTCAAGAGGAGCCGCCACGCGGCAAATGAGCCACTGACGCCCGCCACGCGCTTAAGTGGAGCTGGCACGCGCCAACACACGCGCAGATTGCTGGACACGCGCGATCACGCACCAGGCTTCATCTCACGCTCCCTGAGCGCGCGTGTAACCACGCGCCTGCTCCAGAAGCTCCAGATGGAATCCCACGCGCACGGTGGCGCGTGGATACGCGTGCGGGCTGTGTTTTGGTCGGTGTTTGTCACCTCCGGCGAGTGGATCCTTGTGGCTTCTGTAATGTTTTTGTGGGATTAGATTTACTTTTATACCCTATGTGTTTGTTCTGTTTAATTGTTCGTTTTCTATAAAAATTAACTTTAAAATTTTGTTTTCATGCACGCATAATATATCTTTAATTCCAAAGGGTATATTAAGGTTGAATTTACTATTTATCATCTTCTAAAAAATTTATCTCTCATTTTTTGCTACTTTTGAATATTTTGTGATACTTTTGTAGTCCTAAAAATACGAATACTGCGTAAATATTAAATTTTGCACTTGTGGGCAAAAATAAATATTTTGGTGAATTATATGACATAGATAAGTTATGTTATACATGCTTGCCTTGATTAGAGTTATGGTTTAAAAAAATATTTTTAAGGTATATTTGGTGGGTTTTCGTAAGCCCACACTTTTAAACCATTTATTTTTCAAGGCCTTGTCGCCCGTTTTTCTTGGAGCGGGAATGTGGCCTATTTAGGCCTGGCAAAATGGGTGGGTGGGTTGGGTTTGGATTTGGGTAAAGTGGTGTTCCCAACCTATTCTGGTCGTACCCAAGGGCCCAATAGGGATCCCATTTCACGCGAACACGTCAACATTGTCAACGGTCAATTTTCCAACGCATCAAACCGGTCAGCGCCCGTGCGCCCGAGACACGTATTTTTCTCGTTCCGCGCGCTTTGTACGCGACTTAGACATCTTATTTTCGCGTCGACGTCACTAAAACGCTAGCACGTTCGTAACGCCAAGACCATCCGAACACCTTTTCATCAAAAACATCGGCCGACGGCACATTTGGAGAAACGGGGTCAAGGGGCAAATGGCCTTGGCCAACCCCAGGGGGTCGGCCTCGGCCTTCCCCAGGCCATAGGGGTCGGCCTCGGCCTCCTGAAGGGCTTGGCCTTGGCCACTTTCCCCTGGTGGTTCACCCCTTCCCCGCATACCCCTTTTTCGCACTTCTTTCCCCTTGCATGCTCCGTACGTAACCTTGGCACCTTAATCGCTATGTGGGTACAATTCTTGGCAACGCGCTCGTCATAACGCAACTTCCGGATTTGTCATTACTTGTCAAAACTCCTACCGACGACTCGCATGAAGTTCGCAAAAGGAGAAGTGACCTCGGGCTCCGAAAATGGAAGAGGGCCAAATGGCCTTGGCCAACCCCAGGGGGTCGGCCTCGGCCTTCCCCAGGCCGTAGGGGTCGGCCTCGGCCTCCTGGGGGGCTTGGCCTTGGCCACTTTCCCCCGGTGGTTCACCCCTCCGAGCAACCCCTTTTCGCACTATTTTTGCTTCTTACGCTTTGTGCGTGACTTTGACATCTCGTTCGTCATGTAGGTACGATTCCCGTCTACACACTCATCGTGATGCAACTTTCGGATTTGTATTTGCCCATCAAAACACCTACCGTCGGCGTACCCAAAGTTCACCAAGAGGGGGGAGTGGCCCTGGGCTCCTTCAGGAGAGTGGGCCATTTGGCCTTGGCCAACCCCAGGGGGTCGGCCTCGGCCTTCCCCAGGCCATAGGGGTCGGCCTCGGCCTCCTGGGGGGCTTGGCCTTGGCCACTTTCCCCCGGTGGTTCACCCCTTTCCTGCGTACTTACTTTCTCGAGTCTTTGCACCTCCGCGATGTTTACGGACGTTCATACATCAACTCCGTGACGTCTCTCGTCCAACGCCCATGATCACGCACCGCTCCCGCGATGCCTGTCACCCACGCCCGTCACCCAAAGTCGCACGCCACCAACGAACAACCCATCATTGGCAACCGCATGCCATCACTCCCCAACTTTGTCACTACTACATATTGCGTTTATTATCTTGTTATGACAGGTACACTTAGCTCACATCCTGTCTTCGGGACACACACCCCGCGCCCTTGCGCCATTCTCATGACAGGTGCCCCGGCACCAAATATTGCACCGCGACGTTCGTCGCCGCGCCCTTGCGCCATTCTCATGACAGGTGCCCCGGCACCAAATATTGCTCCGCGACGTTCGTCGCCGTGCCCTTGCGCCATTCTCATGATAGGTGCCCTGGCACCAAATATTGCTCCGCGACGTACGTCGCCGCGCCCTTGCGCCATCATCATGATACGTGCCACGACACCAAGTATTACTTCGCGACGATCGTCGTCGCGCCACTTTCGTAACACGTGCCCCAGGCACCAGGTATTGTCTTGTGCTATGAGCACCGCGCTCATGCGCCACAATCATGTTGCATGCTACCGGGATGGGCTCACAACCTTATAGCCATCGCCGTCTCAATCACAAGGGGGCTTCGGCCCCATACCGGGATGGGCTCACAACCTCATAGCCATCGCCGTCACAGTCACGGGGGGCTCCGGCACAAGGACCCCTCGCCACGGACTCGGAGCACTGAGTTGCGACCATGTTCGCCCATGTTACTGACGATCTTCGACACCACCAGGGCAATGACCCCCGGGTCACTCCGGGACGGGAGCAGGTCCTTGGAGGGCATCGCGCCTAGTCCGCCTGGCAGTTGGCTACAGGGGTAACCCTCACCACTGTCAGGTTATCTGCGCGTCTCTTGACGCACCTCATGGGATTCAGTAAGGACTTGGATTGGTGGCTGGGGCAACGGGTTTACTCTGACCATGCCGTCATGGTATGGTCAGTCTTCTCAGACAGGCAGAGCGACGCTATGCGAGGCAGGCAACGCGAATTTGGGAACTGGCAGTCCAACGGAGAACCGATATTTTGGGACCCCCTAGCGACGTGTCACTCCCGGGGGACGACATGTGGCGCTTTATGACATAAGCACATTGTTTTCTATAAATAGTGAACTTTACAACTCAAAAAAGGGACTTATTCTTCATTCTCACAAAAATCACTTTCTCACTCTAGAATTGGAGAGCTCTTGGATTTTAGAAAAAGAAACATAAAATTGGACATAGCTTAAGATCGTAACATTGGACCTCGACTCGGACCCTGACTTGGAGTATCAACTGCCGGCCCTGTTCGTCTTAGCCTTGCCTTCGCAGCACTGCCATTCCTCACGGCCTGTCTGGGAAGCCTTGCTCTCAGCCCTTACTCCGTCCTTGATGTCTCTCACTTTGCATACTTGGAAGCTGACATGGACTGCAGCCTTTGTGGCACCTCCACGTAAGTACGAACCCATTTTCCTTGGCATCATTTTGGCGACTCCGCTGGGGAGGTGAGCATCGTACTGCAGTCTTTCTATCTTCCACACGTAATCTCCATGACTAGACAACGAAGAGTTACGAGGGCTGCCAGCCGGGGCCTTATCCATGCCGTTCAAGAAGAGGACCACTCAGGTGAACAGGAGGGGACCAGTGCTGTGCGTCCCCAAGACCAGCCGCAAACTACCGCACCTGACATACAAGTTGCAGTCAACGCAGCCATCCAACAGTTTTCGCCCGCTATAACCACTCTTATGACAGCCGTGATGGAAATGCAAAAGTCCATACAGGCGATGGCCTCCCAACAAACCATTGCACCAGTCCAACCCTATGGGCCTGAGTTGGCTCTTGACGTCGCTCAGGCCCCAGTGTCGCGACCACCGCCGCCTCAATCAACCAGACCCTTGGCGGTAGGACTTGCGACATCTTCGCCTCATGCAGCTGCTGCACTGCATCCCGTGATGCCATCACGCCGACCTCAGGCAGACCTTGGACCCGTGCTGCAACAGATCCACCCTGTCCTCGCACCTCGGCGCATGCCGGCACGAAGCTCGTCTGAGACCCATGACTCCATTGAGATGGAACCTAACCCTTACTCAACCGAACAACATCAAACCAATGGCCAAGCAGTGGACATGTCTCGCCCAACCACCCATGCCCATATACAATTACCACCACAAGCCCCTGTCATATATCAACCCTCCGTTGCACCTGTCCACCAAGTTGCTCCTTCTGGGGGCTCGGGAGCTCGCGGCATCCCAGCCAGTCACCACCCTTTAACCGTCCATGACGACCCGTCTCCCAACTATGTCACTCGTTCAGACTTGGAGACACTCATCCATCGCTTGTCACAAAACTCTACGCCTCATCCCTCTGCCCACTTGACAGGCCATGCCCCATATGTCAATGATATTGCCACCATACCCTATCCCCCGAAGTACAAACAACCAGCCTTTGTGCTCTTCAACGAACGCGAGGGCAACGCCCGTGAGCATTTGACAAGATTTGCAGGCTCATTGGAGCAGTATGGCCCGGGAGACAGCTTGAAGTTGAGGGAATTCCACAAGTCCCTTACAGGCTTGGCCTACACTTGGTACCACCAGATCCCTGCGGGGACTGTCCACGCATGGAACGACATGGTCCAATTGTTCTTAGACAAGTTCCATTACGAGGCCGAACGCATGAGTGTTGTTGATATTGCTGGCATTCGCCAGAACTAAGGGGAAGACTTGAATGAGTACGTGCACCGTTTCCATCTCAAATGCCTTGAGTGCACGGACTTCAGCAAGGACGAGACGTTGGTTCCCATATGCATCAAAAACATGACTGATATCTACCTTGTGCATATCGAGAATCTACAGTTGAGGTCATGGGGACACCTCAAGGAAACAGCCCGCCGTACTTACGAGACGGTCGGTCATGTCAAGCCATGGAGGCCTCGCCCGCAGAATGCGCTGCTGGCCTCAGCTGACACATCCAACACCCAGCGCAACAGCAACAGCACCAGCAATAGCAACGTCAATAATTACGCCGGTTTTAAGCGTCAGTTCCCGGATGGGGACCAACGCTCCGACAAGCGGCGACAGCAGGAGACTCCGCCTGCCTTTCCGTGTGATTTGAATACGGTAAAAGGGCTCCTGACAGAATGTGTTGCCAATAATAACAACTTCAAGTTGCCACCTGTGAGGATCCCCATCACAGATGAAGAAAGAACCAGGCCTAACTACTGCCCTTACCACCAGGCCCTTGGACATCCCCTCAAGAACTGCAATGCATTGCGAGCTATCTTCGCAAGAAAGGTCGCGACGGGTGACCTACAGCTGCGGAAGCATCACGACGTGCGGAAGAACCCGTACCCAAATCATGGCAACAACAACCGCGAGCATCAGGTGCTCATGGTTACTACCGACCACGTCGAGCCGCACGTCCCTGAAGCTTCTGCGGAAGTCTCCCCTATGGTCACAACTTGTGTACCTTCTACCCCCCAGCCAGCGTCCTCAGCTGGACAAATGACGAAGATCAAAGACTTCTTTGATGAAATGGGGTTTTCACCCGCAGCGCGGACATATCTCTCGGACTGTTTGATCGAGGTCACCACCGGCCTCTGGCCCGAATGCTTCGCCGCCCAGGCCGAGCTCAAACACATCCCTTCCACCGCATTCATTTTTTCGAGCGATGACTCACCGCCAATTGAGCACCATAACCGGCCGTTGTACCTTGAGTGCACTGTTAACGGCACCGGCTTTCGTCGCGCCTTGGTAGACGGCGGCGCCTCGATCAACATCATCCCCTTAACCACTTTGCAGCAGGCCGGTATACCACCAAGGAGGATCATCCGTGACCCCGTCAAAATTACTGGCTTCGGGCAAGGCCACCAGTCCACCCTTGGCCACATCACTGTCGACCTCATGGTCGGAACTGTCCGTCGTGACACTACTTTTCACGTGATAGACAGTGAATCTTACTTCCACCTCCTACTTGGGCGACCCTGGATTCATACCAACAAGGCTGTTCCCTCGACGTACCACCAGTGTGTGAAACTGGTGGCCGGTCCTACGGGACATGAGGTAGCGGTAACCATCCCCGCGACCAAGGCCCCTTTTGAATGCACCGAGTCTTACTTCGCCGAGGCCTCCTTCTTCACTGAGATTGCTGCTGATGGTGAGAATGCTACTCACATTCATTCCACCAAACTACCAGGTTGGGACGAACTGTGTGGGGACAAGCCCGCCAAGTCCAAGGCCAAGTCCAAAAGAGGCAATGGAAACAAGGCATCAACCTCGACGGCGCCATCTGCTGTCCCGACCAATCCCTCGCCTTCATCCCCAAAGTCCAAGAAACACAAGTTTAAGACCACCTTCCAATGCGTCATCAAAGATGGAAGGGTGATCTACCAATTATGACGGTGTCCGGGGGCTCCGGGGGGCTCGCCGCCTAACCCCCTCGACCCCGACCCACTAATGGAGACAGAGTGGTGTTGTACGGCCGAGCATTGCTTGCCGGACCCTGAGCTCACCCCAGGCGCTGCCCCGCCCTGCTATGAAAATGGCCCTCGACCACAGGCCGAAGATCTTGAAGAGATTAACCTGGCTGACCCGGACGAGGAACCTCGGCTGACCTACATCGGCACGAAACTCGCCCCGGAGCGAAGAGAATGACTGATTACTCTCCTCTGTGAATATCGTGACGTGTTGGCATGGAGTTACAATGAAATGCCTGGATTGGATCCTGCCTTAGTAACGCACCATCTCAACATTGCTAACGGGTTCAGCCCTGTTCGACAGCATCAGCGAACCTTCTGCCCCGAGCTCGAACTGAAGATCAAGCAAGAAATTGAATGACTTTTACAAGCTGGTTTCATTGAACCTATCACTCATCCTATCTGGTTGGCTAATGTTGTTCCTGTGCAAAAGAAGAACGGCCAAGTCCGCATTTGTATTGATTTTCGGGATTTGAACAAGGCATGCCCCAACGACGAGTTCCCGCTGCCCAACATCGACATGCTCACCGAGGCGGCTGCCGGACATGAGACCTTATCTTTCATGGATGGTTTCGCGGGCTACAACCAAATCCGAATGAACCCTGACGATTGTGCCAAGACAGCCTTCCGTACCCCTATGGGTAACTTCTGTTGGAAAGTCATGCCCTTCGGCCTTAAGAACGCGGGTGCAACTTATCAAAGAGCAATGACAGCAATCTTCCATGACATGATACACCACACAGTGGAGGACTACGTCGACGATCTTATCATCAAATCTAAAAAGGAAAGTGAACATCTCACGGACCTTCGGGCAGTCTTCGATCGTTGTCGACAATACAACATGCGGATGAATCCGTTGAAATACGCCTTTAGAGTCTCCTCCGGCAAATTTCTTGGCTTTTTGGTCAGTCGACAGGGCATTGACATTGACCCTTCTAAGGCCGCCTCTATCCAAGAGATGCCCCCTCCCAAGAGCACCAAACAATTGAAGAGCTTCCTTGGCAAGATCTCTTACCTCCGCCGATTCATCCCTGCCTTGGCCGAACTCATCACGCCCTTCCAGCACTTGACGCGTAAGAGCGCACCGTGGAGTTGGCGTGCGCCCCAACAGCAAGCATTCGAACAGATCAAGGCG
This sequence comes from Escallonia rubra, assembly GCA_033065855.1. Taxonomy (NCBI): domain Eukaryota; kingdom Viridiplantae; phylum Streptophyta; class Magnoliopsida; order Escalloniales; family Escalloniaceae; genus Escallonia; species Escallonia rubra. Next base: position 6,284 of record JAVXUO010001234.1, on the reverse strand, counting down.
GTTCTCATGTCGCCGCAGACCATGGTCGTGCCACAACGAGGTATACCACTCTTGCTTTATTTGACTTCCACGCCCAGGTCCATAGGGGCATTACTTGCCCAAGAGGTAGATGGGGTGGAGCGCCCGGTTTATTATCTCAGCCGATCAATCAGGGGCCCCGAAGCCAATTACTCTGAGCTCGAGAAACACTGCTTAGCCTTGGTCTACTCCTTGCAGAAATTCAGACACTACTTCTTGTCACACCAGATCACACTTGTCACCAAGGCCGATCCATTACGATACATGCTCACGCGCCCTGCCCTGTCTGGCCAGCTTACTCGCTGGTTGTTGTTATTGGCCGCGTTCGGCCTGTCCATCAAGAATCCTACAGCTTTACGGAGTCAAGCTCTCGCGGACCTCTTGGCCTTCTTCCCACGCCAACAATATGAACCGACCTCAGATCAATTGCCTGGGGAAGAGAGGGCCCTGACCTCTGACATTGGTGAATGGTGGACACTTGAGTTCGACGGCTCAGCCACTAGCAAAGGACCCCATAGAGCTCCCCTCCGGCAGGGGGCTGCCGGCATTGTCCTTCGAAATTCAGAGGGTGTTACCACATCCCTATCCTTCAAGCTTGCATTCCCGGTGTCTAACAATGAAGCTGAGTATGAGGCACTTGTCATTGGCCTCATGCTGGCTGCCAGTATGGGGGCTAAGGCATTGTGCGTAAAAGGGGACTCGAACTTGATCATGAAGCAGGCCGACAGGGAGTTCGCAGTCAAGGAGCCAGCCTTGGCGCCTTATCATGCCTTGGTGCAATACTTGGAAGGAAGATTTGGCCATATCCAGTACGAACATCATAACAGGTGCCACAACCGACATGAAGACAGCTTGGCCACGATCGCGTCAAAGATGGAGGTTGATGATGAGCAGCGAATGCTAACCATCATCAAGAGGACGGAACCATGCACATCATTGAACCTAGTCCCGAAGGACATTACTACAGACGATTGGAGGCAACCAATTGTCGACCAACTTAAGGCGCCATCTCTTGCTACCGCATCTACCCTTGCAGATTTCTTGATGTTGGGAGACGTCTTGTACAGGCGATGCCCCGGAGGCACTCTGGCCAGGTGCTTGGCACCGGAAGAAGCAAAGCACAAATTACAGTTCGGCCATCAGAAGTGTTGTGGCCTCGACGGTCCCCCTTTATACCGTCGCCTCCAGCGTATGGGTCTCTATTGGCCATCCATGGCCAAGGATGTCTCAAACATACAAGGGGACTGCCCCGGGTGTTCGTACGCACCGGACAATACTGAAGCTCTTGTCATTAACGTTGAAGGTGACTGGCGCCAGCCTTTCATCCAGTACTTATCCCACGGGGTTCTACCGCCTGACCGCAGCTCGGCACGATCTATCAAGCGCAAGTCGGTCAAGTATTTTGTGACGGAAGGAGAGTTGTTCCGCAAGGGATTTTCGGGACGCACCCTGCGATGCCTGCAGGGTGCCAAGACAGTCGAGGTGATTAACGAAGTGCACAACGGTGATTGTGGTGAGCATCAAGGCTCTCAGAAGTTGTATGCAGAGTTGCTAAGGATGGGATACTACTGGCCAACTATGGAATCTAACGCGATCTCTCATGTCCGATACTGCCAACCCTGTCAGAGACACGCCGACAGAATGCACACGCCGGCGTCCGATCTCCGCATGATCGTAGCCCCTTGGTCATTTCACTCTTGGGCTCTCGACCTCATAGGCCCCATCCACCCAACATCACGGGGTCACACTTGGATCATGGTTACAACGGAACGTTTCACAAAGTGGGTCGAAGCCATACCTCTACAGGGAGCCACGGGAGGCGCCATCGCCAACTTCTTGCGCGACCACATCGTCTGTCGCTTTGGTATCCCCCGGTGTATCATATCCGACAACGGCACGCCATTCATCAACAGGGATGTCCGAGCTTTCATGGAAGGATACAACATCAACCACGCTACATCCTTTCCTTACTACCCACAAGGGAATGGTCAAACCGAAGCTTCTAACAAGACTCTACTGCGGGTATTATCACGAATGGTCCATGATGTAAGTGGTTCATGGTCCGAGAAGTTAAGCCTCGCACTTTGGGCTTACAGAACCTCCAAGCATACAGCAACAAAGACCACACCATTTTCCCTTGTCTACGGGGACGAGTGTGTCGTACCAGCCGAGATTACGGTCGCATCAGCCAGACTCTCCCTAAGCAGTGGGCTTGGAGAGGAAGAAACCAGAATGACCGCCCTTGAAGGACTTGATGAAAGGAGAGCCAATGCCTTGCGCCGTATGAAGAAATACCACGAACAACTCACCAAGGCATATGGAAAGACTGTGAAGCAACGAACATTCGTCGAGGGCGACCTTGTTCTTCAAGCCGCCAAACATGTACGCGCCAACATGTCAGCCCCCAAGTTCACACCGAATTGGGAAGGACCACTTCAAGTGCATGAAGCCAGAGACAACGGCTCCTACCTCCTGCTCAACACGGAAGACGGACAAATCACGGCACCTATCAACGGCCGCTATTTGAAGAAGTTTTATGCATGACCAGCAACGGAGTGTTCCCCCAGCCTTACCCGCCCAAAGCTTAGAACATTTACACAGCATTTTTTGTATATGCACACATGTTCATGACTTGTAACTTTTGTTGTTTATTACAAGTTCTTGCTTTATTCATGTAATGGCATTTTGGCCCAAATACTATCAATGCAAAGATCATTTACTCGCCTCAACTATTGTATGTAATGCACTCTTTCGTTTACACATCATTCACTAAGTCGCTTGCTATGGGCGGGGAAGGGGGAACCACAACGGGAAGACACCACATGCAAGATATACAAGCACATCAAAAGCTAAGCATCACCTCACAACAAACGCAGGTACAAAATAACCATATGACTGCTATATCAATATCAACAAAATGCATACAGGTCACAGGTTTGCAGGCCACTACGGACCAATGACTACTAGCAAAATAAAAACTACATCACATCTAATGTAAAGGAGCAAATAATGAACCGATAGGATCGGAGGTATACGTCTCCAATGTCAACCGTTGTGCCTGAAGATCAGACCACCTGCCACCCCAATCAGCTCGTCGACCCTCCGTCTCGGCCAGCCACCTCTCTACCTCCCTAAGCTGAGCGTGCAGCCCTGTCGCCTCTTGGGTCATCGCTGTCACCTCGGCATCAAGCACACGTCTCTGACCCTGCAAGGCAACCTCCTGAGCTCCGATCAGAGTCAATCCCGCTGCCGCCTCAGCACTCTGGCCTCTCGATCTGATGTAGTCCGCCAGCCAGTCCAACTGAATTCCAAGGGCAACGTAGGGCGTAAGCTCCGACAGGTACTGTGATATCATCGCCGGAGTCCAACTAGTGACCGATACTGCACCAAGGGTGACCAACCACTCTACAAAGGCTGTATACATCGCCCTCGAGAATGCTGCACCACGAATCAGGGCAGAGTCAGCGAATGTCTGCGGGTGCCGCTCTCTAACCATCTCCAGACGGCACGCTACTGCATCTGACAACTCCACACCCTCCCACGGGATCATGTCGGCCTGTACGACCAAGACTTTACCACGGGCCTCACCCGCCCCTGCGACGCCGCCGCCTGTCGACTGTGCATCCACTGCACCAGAATGCATCGCTAACAAAGTATCACCAGCATCCGCTACCGAACCTGACAACGCCTCCAGAACAGGCTCCGCCGTCCGTGGAACAAGTGCCTCAGGCTGTGGGGATGGATCTGCAGTAGGCATATGTGTAGCAGCAAAAACATGGTGAACGCCGGACGGAGCGTCAGGCTCCCTCACCGCCCACCAGTCTGACCCCTCGAACAAGTGAGAGCTACCAATTTGGCCTCCGAATGGAGACTCAACCGCTTCGACCGGGACAGGCGACGGACTAGAATGAACGAGCGGTTCCACGAGGTAGGCCGCCGCCTTCTTTGCTGCCCCTACCTCCTCAATTACCCCCCTGTCCATGGAACCAACCTCGCCATCCATCTGCTCTACCTCGTCGACTGCCTCGACCACTACCTCCTCTACCTCGGCGACAACCTCGGTATCCGCAGCCCCAACATCCACAATGGTTTCCGCATCTGTCTCCCTAGGCACCTCGGCATCCATGTCCTCGCCACCATCAAAGCCAACCTTGGCATCCATATCCTCCCCATCATCAAAGGCAACCTCGGCATCCTCCGCTGTCTCAGACGACTCTGCATCTATGTCATCTCCGAGCTCCTGACCAAAACGAAAAATTTTAGAGAGACTTAGCACATGAGTAAAACAATGATCGGAAACAAAAATATATATATATATATAGTCACCCTAACCACAGCATCAGAATAATCCAGTGCCACACCCCGCCTCTTCGGCCTCTGGCCGCTGCCTGCTGAAGGACCACCGCCACCACGCTGCGCGCTCTCCATCATCCCCACTCTCACTGAGGAAAGGGGACCCTTGTCGGCACCCGGTACTCTCGGCACGTGGGCTGGCGCTGGCTCGCGCACAGCAACACCTCTCCCACCACCACCTCGGGGTCTCGTGTCTCTATAACGGCTCCCCGCACCATACTCGGAAACACCAGTGACCAACGCAGTCATGCCGGACTGCTTCGCCACCTGCAGTGCCACGAGTGCCAACCCCCTGTCACCAATGAAGACATCAACCCGCGGCCTATCGGATGGCCCCTGCGCTAACCACTCAGACCACGTAGTACGCACCCTCTCCCACCAACGGGCATACCCAACTGTGACCACTCCGGTGGACAACAAACCAGGTCTCCTCCATTCGTCTGTCGGTGCCAGCCACAAACGCGCCTTCCCTAGCATGGTATACCGGAAGGCAGTGTCAACGCTCCAAGGTTGGGCATAACCACAAGGGGGCTCCAGATCATAACCAAAGGACAAGGCTAAGCGGTCTGGGCTATAGCGTGCAACATAACACCGGCTGACGGCCGGCTTCCCGCCATCATCGGTCAACACCGGAAGCCACCCGGGGAAGAAGGCCACTAGCAAGGATATCTCAACCTCTGTCAAGTCTGCTCTGTTTTGCAACCGTGAACTGATATCCCGCAAATGCATCCAGGGAGGAGTCCCGTATGAAGAATCCATGGTGACGTACAGACGACTAAGGCATGCGTTTCGCACATCAAACACCTGTGATAACTCACATGAAGGCCTCTTGACGCCAACCCAAGCATAAACCCGTCCTCCCGCGTACCACTTCGATACTACCATGGATTTCCCCGGACGCGTCACTGTTCCCTTCCTCGGCGAGGGATGTACTTTCAGGCATCCCGAAGGCCTGTAGTCTACGTAGCACTCGAACAGATACCTCTGCAAGAACATCCAATCGACGTACACCTGATACCGCCCATACGACCTCTGCATGTCATTCGAAAACTGGTCTAGACGCGAATACAAAGTGCCTAAGTATATCGGTGCCAAACCAATGCGGTTGCCTGACGCCATCCGCACCGCCAATGGGAATACCTTCTGAGAAACACCATCCTCGGGTGCCCCCTCGAACACAAACCTATACGTACAGAAAATGAGATGCCCATCATGACCACCCACTCTAGCAAAATATGCGGTACAACACATGGCAGCATACTACATTACTTTTCTTTGTTCTTAAGCATGAATCTTGTTCTCTAAGTATAACAATCGACACACTACATGTACAAAGCAATAGATATGCAGCATACGAGTAATGCAATGATAAGCATAACACAACGGCGTACCTCGAAAGAAACATGGCAAGGAAGGCCGCTAGCTCGTATCTCTCATCACTGTAAAGAGGACCCATATGGAAGTCATCGTCCGACATCACCTTCTGCCCGGGCCGCATGACCACTGTGCCATAGAAGTGCTGAATCCACCGACTATACGTGCCTTTGCGGTTGAGCTTCGTATCCGACAGAAAAACAAGCAACGCCTTGACAGTCAGGCGCTCCTCCGCTGTCAACTTCGGTACGCGGGCATCCTCTGTCCCGTGCATCGGAAGGCCGGTCAATGTCACGACATCTAGAAGCGTCGGACCAATCTCCCCGAACTCCGTAATGAAGGTGTGCGTCTGTGAGCTCCACCTCGAAAGTAAAAGTGTGAGGCCGCTAATGTCCCTCACAGGATCAACACTCTTGTACGTCGCCTCCACTGCCGCTACTAGCCCAAGCGCCTCCAACCTCTCTCTCCAAACCTCACACCTCAACATGTACGCGCACCAGAACCCCAACCGGCCGGCATGACATTGTGGCCCTTGAACA
>JAVXUO010003146.1:0-19949 GCA_033065855.1 Escallonia rubra | reverse complement strand
GGAAATCCACGAACTGAAGGATGTTGTAAACACTCTTCAACAAAAGCTGGACAGGGTAGCGGCTCCACAGTCCACTCACCATTCCCATCTTGATCCTAGCGACCTTCGTCTTCGCCTCACCTCCAGATCAAGCTACGGCCGCAAGTATCAATCAACGGCCGATCCAACTTATGATCCCAGAGTTAAAAACGGAGATCATAGGACCAGGAGTGGATCATGCTATCGACGGGATCCATCAGTCAAAGGAAGTACCAACTCCTCTCCCAGACGAGTCGCCCGAGCTGAAACCCCTCGAAGATCTGTCCACAGGAAGGCGACGCCTGAGTATCGTTCCCAAGAACGAGATCCCTGGAAGGTGGTATCAAGATATCGTTCCAGAACGATCTCTCCCAAGGGACGAATCTGGATATCCTTTGTCCGACGCGATTGAGAAAGCTAAGTTACCTCCAAACTTTCGAATGCCTCAATGTGACCATTACGACGGGACTGGAGATCCAGGAGAACATGTGTATCAATTTGAAACCAACATGCTACTCCTCCAAGTTTCAGATGCCGTCATGTGTAGAGCTTTTCCCACTACTCTCAGAAAAGCCGCGCATGCATGGTTTAAGTCTCTTCAACCAAGATCCGTCCACTCCTTTAGCCAATTATCGGATCTCTTCCAAAAACACTTTGTAAGTAGTCGCTCCCGAAGGAAGAATTCGGCGAGTTTACTAAACATTGTGCAAGAGAAAAACGAGTCTTTGGCAGGCTTTGTCGGACGGTTCAATGCAGCAACTCTCGAGATCGATAATCTAGACGAGTCTGTGAAATACACCGCCTTTCTCCGCGGTCTTCGTCCGACATCCAAGTTTGCCTTCTCCGTAAACAAAAGTCCTCCAGGCAATATGAGAGCCCTACTTGAGAAGGCAAACAAATATATTCAAGCTGAAGAATACCTGGAAACTCACAGAGGGCGACATGGAGAAGAGAAGGAGGACAAGAAGAAAAGATCTCGAGAGATAACTCCTCAGGGGGGAAAAAAATCTAAGCGTGAAGAACGAGGTCCGCGGAACCAGTTTGCTACAGAAAACTGGACGCCCCTCAATTCCAAGCCATCACAGATCCTCCATGAGATCAAAGACAGCCAATCTCTCCAGTGGCCGGACAAGTTGAGATCCCGACCGAATAAAAGAAACAAGGATTTATGGTGTCACTTCCACAAAGATCATGGCCACACAACCGATAATTGCGGGACACTTAAAGCAGCAATTGAAGCTCTTATCAAGCGTGGCCAATTGAAAAAGTTCATAGCTCCAAGAGAAGGTCGACAGCAAACCCCACCGGTAGAAGAAAACAGAGCCGATCGAGAAGAGAATGCGGGTATAATCAACACTATATCTGGAGGTTTAGCCGCAGGAGGCTCATCAGGACAAGCTCGGAAAGCATATGCCAGAGAAGTGTGCATAACAAGTCACCCCCCAAATAAGAAACATAAGTCAATACCCGCACCGGTGATAACCTTCTCCGATGAAGATTTAAAGGAGGTAAAGACCCCTCACGACGATCCGTTAGTCATCACGATAAAGGCAGGAAATTTCGATGTGAAACGTGTCTTGGTCGATAACGGAAGCTCGCAGAAGTCTTGTTTTACGACGCGTTCAAGAAGATGAACATACCAACGGACCGTCTCCGAAAGATGGATACACCGTTGTATGGATTTTCCAATCATCCAGTTGCAGTCGAAGGAATTATCACGCTCCCGGTTACACTCGGCACACCTCCGACACAAGCCAACTTCATGCTCGATTTTGTGGTGGTAAAGGTCCCCTCAGCATACAACGCAATATTGGGACGACCAGCACTCAATCAGTTTCAAGCTGTAGTGTCAACTTATCACCTCAAAATGAAATTCCCCACGGAGCAAGGGATTGGAGAGGTCAAAGGCGACCAAACTACAGCTCGTCAGTGCTACGTAACTTCATGCCGATCAAAAAGCAAAGAAGCACTCATTATAGAAGACCTTCGGGAAGATACAAAGATACAAAGGGGAGAACCTGTTGAAGACCTTATCAGCATCGAAGTATATCCCGGGGAAGAAAGCAAGACAGTTCGGATTGGTTCAAATCTTAAGGAAAACACCAAACTCGAGTTGGTGAACCTGCTAAGAACCTATGCGGACATCTTCGCATGGACAGCTGCAGATATGCCTGGGATTGATCCTGAAGTTATTACCCATAGGCTGAATGTTGATCCATTCAAAAAACCTGTCAAGCAGAAGAAAAGGACTTTTGCGCCAGAGAGACAAGAAAAGATTGAAGGAGAAGTAGATAAACTCCTAACGGCCAACTTCATTGAAGAGGTCCACTACCCAGATTGGATTGCCAACGTAGTCATGGTTCCTAAATCAGGCGAGAGATGGCGAATATGTATCGATTACACGGATCTCAACAAAGCGTGCCCGAAGGATAGCTACCCGCTCCCAAGAATAGATCTTCTTATCGATTCTACGTCGGGCCATGAACTGCTTAGTTTCATGGACGCATATTCTGGTTATAACCAGATTATGATGCACAAAGACGACGTCTCCAAAACTTCGTTCATCACAGAGAGAGGATTATACTGCTACAAAGTGATGCCCTTTGGACTCAAGAATGCCGGAGCAACGTACCAGCGTCTGGTGAACATGATATTTCGAGACTTGATTGGGAAGAACATGGAAGTTTATGTCGACGATATGCTCGTCAAAAGCATAAAATCTGAATTCCATGCCAAAGACTTGAAAGAAACTTTTGACATCCTTCGAAAGTATAGAATGAAGCTAAATCCACTCAAGTGCGCTTTCGGAGTCGCATCAGGAAAGTTTTTGGGATTTATAGTTTCTCAACGGGGGATCGAAGCGAACCCAGAGAAGATCCAAGCTATCCAAAGCATGACGTCCCCAAAAACAGTCAAGCAAGTACAAGAGTTGACAGGAAGGGTTGCAGCCTTGGGAAGGTTCATGGCCCGATCAGCTGAACGGTGCTTGCCATTCTTCAAAGCCATCAGAAGAGCAAAAAGTTTTACTTGGACAGACGACTGCCAGGAGTCGTTTGAGGAACTCAAGACTTATTTAAGTTCTCCACCCCTACTGTCAAAACCACTTTCAGGTGAAGACTTATTCCTATACCTCTCAGTCACAGACGTCGCAGTCAGTACTGTTTTAATTAAAGAGGAAGATGGAGTTCAGAAACCCATCTACTACATTAGCAAAGTCTTGCAAGATGTAGAGACCAGATACCTAAAGATCGACAAGATCGCACTAGCCCTTATCATATCGGCCAGGCGTCTTCGACCATACTTCCAGTCTCATACTATTATTGTACTGACAGACCAACCACTTAGAAAAGTTTTACTGAGCCCAGAGGCTTCAGGAAGACTAGTCAATTGGTCCGTAGAGTTGGGTGAATTCGACATCCAATACCAGCCTCGCACGGCAATCAAAGCTCAAGCCTTGGCAGACTTCATTGTAGAGTGTACACTGCCTGAAGACCCTCCTCAATTACTAATTTCCGAAGTTTCGGATCCCTGGAATCTTTATGTAGATGGTTCTTCAGCTATTGGCAGTAGCGGAGCGGGGATTATTCTTATAAGTCCAGAAGGATTTACCATCGAATACGCACTTCGCTTCGGCTTCCAAGCCTCGAATAACGAAGCAGAGTATGAGGCCCTTCTTGCGGGGATAAGGTTAGCACACGCCTTAAAGGTGGACTCCTTATCAGTTCACAGTGATTCCCAACTGGTGGTCAATCACGTCTTGGGAGATTATGAAGCCAGAGATGAAAGAATGGCTCAATATCTCGACTTAGTTAAAACAACAGCGGTGAAGTTTCAAAACTTCACCATTCGCCAGATTCCAAGGGATCAGAATGCTCAGGCAGATGCATTATCAAGGCTCGCTTCCATTGAAGAAATTGATGTCCGACGACCGGTCTACCTTGAGTTCCTCAAAGACCGCAGTATCGGTTCTCAAGCTAACATTGAAGTAATAGATCAAGAACCTTGCTGGATGGACACAATCATGAAATACCTGTCCACAGGCGAATTACCAAGTACAAGAAGCGAGGCCAGAAATCTTCGTATCAAAGCTGCGCGATACGCCATAGTGGAAGGTACTTTATACAAGAAATCGTTCAGCCTTCCATACCTCAGATGCCTGCGTCCATCAGAATCCCTCTACGCATTACAAGAAGTTCATGAAGGGATATGTGGCCAACATCTTGGAGGAAGAACATTAGCACAGAAAATCCTAAGACAAGGATATTACTGGCCTACGATGCAGAAGGATGCGATCGACTTCACACGAAGATGCGATAGATGTCAGAGGTTCGCACCGGTCTCTCACACACCGGTTGCTCCTTTAACTGCGATTGTTTCCCCCATCCCTTTTGCTATATGGGGAATGGATCTCCTGGGACCTTTTCCCATGGCGTCTGGACAACGACGATTTGTGATTGTAGCGATAGACTACTTCACCAAGTGGACCGAAGCAGAATCTCTGGCTACCATTACTTCAGCCAAATGTGAGGACTTTTTTTGGAAAAATGTCGTCTGCCGTTTCGGAGTGCCAAGAGCTTTGGTGGTTGATAACGGAAAACAGTTTGACAACAACAATTTCCGAAGCTTTTGTGCGAATCTTTCAATTGATTTGAGATTCACTTCTGTAGCTCATCCACAATCCAATGGTCAGACTGAAAACATGAATCGAAACATCTTGCAAGGGTTGAAGAAAAAGCTAGATGAAGCTAAAGGAGCATGGGTAGACGAACTCCCCAAAGTGCTATGGGCTTATCGAACAACCCCACACTCAGTTACCGGAGAAACACCTTTCTTACTCTGCTACGGAACGGAAGCAATGTTACCAGTCGAGATAGGAGTTCCAACAATACGGGCCTTACACTTCAACGAATTAAGTAACGAAGATGGACTCCGAGCAAATCTTGATTTGGTAGATGAAGCTCGAATTCAAGCCCATGCACGATCTGTCGTCATAAAACAACGAGTGGCACGATATTACAATCGGAGAGTCCGATCCAAACAGTTCAGCGACGGAGATCTGGTCCTTCGCAAACTCGAAGTTTCGGATCCAAAAGCAGCGACGGGAAAGTTATCTCCAAACTGGGAAGGACCCTACCGTGTTATAAAGGTGCTCAAACCGGGCGCCTACGCACTAGGGAAACTTTCTGGAGAACCCATCCCTCGCACTTGGAATGCTGAGAACCTGCGCAGATATTACCAGTAGTGTCTCGACAGGAGCCAAAACACTTCCTTTTTTGGGGGATAAGGGGCACAGACCTTATCAAAACTCCAACATCTTAAAAATAATCTTGAGCAGATTGTTTCGAATAAATGGGTTGTTAAGCAATCCAATGTAAACTTTATTTTCTACTCTATTAATAAAGTTATTCTTTCTCAGTATTGTTGTAATAGAAGCTTAGCCAAAACATTCTGTCCGACCAGAGTGACGGCCGAACACTCTGCCCGAGCAGAGTGACAAGCATAGCCAAAACATTCTGTCCGAACAGAATGACGGCCGAACACTCTGCCCGAGCAGAGTGACAAGCATAGCCAAAACATTCTGTCCGAACAGAATGACGGCCGAACACTCTGCCCGAGCAGAGTGACAAGCATAGCCAAAACATTCTGTCCGAACAGAATGACGGCCGAACACTCTGCCCGAGCAGAGTGACAAGCATAGCCAAAACATTCTGTCCGAACAGAATGACGGCCGAACACTCTGCCCGAGCAGAGTGACAAGCATAGCCAAAACATTCTGTCCGAACAGAATGACGGCCGAACACTCTGCCCGAACAGAGTGACAAGCTTAGCTAAAAACATTCTGTTTAAACAGAGTGATGGCCGAGCACTCTGCTCGAACAGAGTAAGAAATTTAAAACCAAAACATTCTGTTTAAAACAGAGTGATGGCCGAGCACTCTGCCCGAACGGAGTGTATAACTCTTGAGTTTTCAAAATACAAGAGAAGCCAGGCGGATTAGCTACAGATCTAAGTCCGTGAAGAAACAAAAGTTAATGGGGGCATCGTCACTCCACCAAAACTTTTGCATCTTCGAAATATAAGCCAAGCGAGAGTGCTTGACCTCTTTGCCGATTCTTTAAGTGACGATTAAAGAGTTTGAGTCAAAGTAAAAACAAATAATACTGTGTGAATGGTAAAACACAAAACCATGACAAACACATAGTAAAAGTTAAAGATGCTGAAAAATTAAAGATAAGAGTTTTACAAAGAAGCCCTTAAGGGGACAGTGAAAACTTGTCTCAGCAAAATAAAGAGGCTAGCTACAAGTCTAAGCCTCAGGGGCATCACCAGAAGGACCTTCGCCTGGAAGATCAGAAGCTGCGACATCTCCCGCCTCTGGAGGCATAACAGTCTCCCCAGATGGTGACCCAACCGCAGGCAGAACGAAACCATCTAAGGGGATATCAGGAAAGCGATCAGCAAACATCTCCTTGGCTTTCACAAAGCCAAGCTCATAAATCTCCAGACCATCTTCGGTCCGCTTCTTCAGCCATTCATCCCCCGCGTTTCCCTCCAAGAAATCGCGAATGCCTTGGTCTCGAGCTTTGATCACCTCTTCCGCGGCCCTCTTCTTAACTCGATCCAGTTTCTTCTCCAGAGTCGCAATCCGATCGAGATGATCTTCCTCACGTTTGCTCAGCTCTTCAGCACGATGGGTGGCATCCTGTGCTTCCTTAACAGCTTCCCTTGTCAGCTGGGCCTCCTCGGCCGCCACCTGCCTTGCCATCTCAAAGCGAGAAAACATCTCTGATCCACTGGCGTACATCTGGAATGAAGATAAAGATCATCAGCTGAAAGAAACTAGAAAACATCTTCATATAACCTAGTTGAAGCAAAAGACGTTACCGTGTAGACAGCCTGGGCAAAGGAGCAGGCAAAAGTCTCGTGGGTCTGATTCTGGAAAACCTCCTTGTCTCGAGGAAGAATCCCATGACGAAGATGCTGCTCCGAGATCTGACTGTCCGGCATCCCGAGATCATCACGCCTAAGTGCCCACCTCGGCCTAAAGATAGGATCATCCTCAATAGAAACTTGATCAAGTATCTGGGGAGAGCGTTCTGAAGGAGTGACTCTAGTCCTCTTAGGAACAGGAGGCAACTCCACACTTGGCTGCTTCTCCTTTCGTTTCCCCTTAGCCTTCTGAAGAACACCAAGAAAGCTTCCTTGCTGCGGCTTTCCACCACCACTTGCCATTTCTGCAATGAAGAAAGAAGTCAATACGGGAATAAATATTGAAGACAAGTCTAATATCTCATGCGAAACACACCTAAAGAAACGGTCTCAGCAGATGACACGCTAGGAATATCAGGAAGAGGGGGAATCAGAAGACCAGCTGAAATGGGCTTTGGAGGTATCATCTTCGCCCACTCTAATTGCTCTTCCGAAAGAGGCTCATCTATGCAAAGACCGCCTCGAAGTTTAATATGACTAAGTATGTGCTTAGTCAGACTATTGGGAGTAGGCTTGCCAGGATTTTCGAAATCCTTACAATAAGGGTTCCACACTTTGTCAAAAGGAAGGTCCCCCTTGTCCATTCGGCCAACGAAGAAGTATCTCGAATGCCAACCTTTATTCGACTTCGGCCCTCCCTTCAGAAGTCGTTGCCTACTGTGAATATAATACCATCCTGGAGAGTTGGCAACTCCTTTGACAAAACAGACTTCAAAGAAGACTCTCATAAAATCGGTTACATCTGGTTTGTAACCTGAAGTCTGAACCAAATATATGAGACCAGCAAGCTTCCTCCAACCATTTGGAACAAGCTGCCCAGGAGCCATACGATAATGCTCAAAGAAACGAAGAGCGAAAGGGTGAAAAGGAAGTCTATATCCAGACTTCACCTGCTCTTCGTAGACACCTGTTTCAAACTTTGTGCCGTAGTTAGCTGGTTCACCCAAACCAGGAAGACGAGCATACCAACCTTCGGGAAGAGGATATTCCCGAATTAAATCCTGTAAATCTTCAGTCGACATCTTACTAGACTTTTCGTCAGCAGTATACCAAGGCTTTGGATTAGCCTTTTCTTCGGCCTGATCCTTTACTTCTCCTAAAGGATTCCCCCCAGATAAATATTGTGAAGGTTGTGAAGATGAAGGTGGTAATGGTTGTGAGGATGAAGGTTGGAATCGTCGAGAGGACGAAGCTTGGAAAGGTTGAGAAGTTGAAGGTAGTGGGGGTTGTGGATTTGAAGTCCCAACTTCACTTCCTGAAGTTGCAACTCGTTCTGAACTCGAAGACGAACTACTACTCGAAGACGAACTATCAGACATGTTTTCTACTTCTACTGCAAATATGAGACTACAACAAACTTGAAGTGCTGAACAGGAAGGGTAGAGGGAAAGACTTACTTGCAGAGTAATGAGCTCCCAAAAATTTCGAGTGAAAGAAAAATGAAGTGGAAGTTCTCTTTTATAGAGAAACGCCAAATAACCGTTTCTAGGGAAACGCAACGGTTCATGTGCCGGCAACGTGTCACAAGCTGAAGAGAGCAGAAGCTTAAAAATTTTCAAAAGGATTCCCGCTCAAAATCCTCGCACGTGACACATTGGAAACACCAAAAGTTATTCCCGAGCAGAATCGTGTCCGAACACTCTGCCCGAACAGAGTGAACGTGTCCAAACAGAATCCTGCCCGAGCAGAATCGTGTCCAAACACTCTGCCCGAACAGAGTGAACGTGACCGAACAGAATCCTGCCCGAGCAGAATCGTGTCCGAACACTCTGCCCGAACAGAGTGAACGTGTCCGAACAGAATCGTGTCCGAGCAGAATCGTGTCCGAACACTCTGCCCGAACAGAGTGAACGTGTCCGAACAGAATCCTGCCCGAGCAGAATCGTGTCCAAACACTCTGCCCGAACAGAGTGAACGTGACCGAACAGAATCCTGCCCGAGCAGAATCGTGTCCGAACACTCTGCCCGAACAGAGTGAACGTGTCCGAACAGAATCGTGTCCGAGCAGAATCGTGTCCGAACACTCTACCCGAACAGAGTGAACGTGTCCGAACACTCTGCCCGAACAGAGTAAACGTGGCCGAACAGAATGCTCGTCCGAACAGAAGTTTGTCCGAACAGACTGCCCGAACAGAATCTCGTCCGAGCAGAATTCCGTCCGAGCAGATTTACGGCCGAGCAGAAGTTTGTCCGAGCAGACTGCCCGAACAGAGAATGCTCGTCCGAACAGAAGTTTGTCCGAACAGACTGCCCGAACAGAATCTCGTCCGAGCAGAATTCCGTCCGAGCAGATTTACGGCCGAGCAGAAGTTTGTCCGAGCAGACTGCCCGAACAGAGAATGCTCGTCCGAACAGAAGTTTGTCCGAACAGACTGCCCGAACAGAATCTCGTCCGAGCAGAATTCCGTCCGAGCAGATTTACGGCCGAGCAGAAGTTTGTCCGAGCAGACTGCCCGAACAGAGAATGCTCGTCCGAACAGAAGTTTGTCCGAACAGACTGCCCGAACAGAATCTCGTCCGAGCAGAATTCCGTCCGAGCAGATTTACGGCCGAGCAGAAGTTTGTCCGAGCAGACTGCCCGAACAGAATCGCGTCCGAACAGAATTCCGCCCGAGCAGATTTACGGCCGAGCAGAATTCCGTCCGAGCAGATTTATGTCCAAGCAGAATCTCATCCGAGCAGAAAATCGTCCGAACAGATTCATGTCCGAACAGAATCTCATCCGAGCAGAAAATCGTCCGAACAGATTCATGTCCGAACAGAATCTTGTCCGAGCAGAATACTCTTTGAAATTTGGAAATATTGACAAACGGATTCAATTCTGTTTTTTGCGTATTCCGCTATCAACAGTGGAAAAAGTGTGCTTCCACCCGCTTCATTAGCGCTGGTAAAAGCAGGGGGCATATGATATAGCTAAAAATACCCTTCCAATCTACGGACTACACGTGGCGGTTATGACGCGTAACCCGTGCGGACTCGTTACTGATATGGCACTTACCATATCGATCATCGGGTAGTATCCTAAAAAGACTCTGATTCTATCAGCTCAGATTGACATAAAGATCTTCCAAGATCTTTATTGGATTCTGATTAGAGTTGGTCAAAGCTCAGTCTTACTAGGATTCCACCTCCTACCACTATATAAAGGGGTCATGCCCCTCAGGTAAACCTAAGCTCACACATATACACATTGTGTCTTTACTGCTTCCTCAGAGTTCTACATCGTTAGCCCTCTCTGACTTAAGCATCGGAGCGTTCCCCCGCCGGAACCCCACCCGGCGGTAACTCCGTGTTCTCTTTTGCAGGCCTGATTTCTGGTGCTGTTCCCGATCCAGTTTTTAGCTGCAACAGTAATTATTCAAGCTGATCCAATTACATTCTCACTTGTACAATGTCCGCCTCTCGTACTGTTTCCTTATTGGTTGTTTAATTAATTCGAGAAGTCGTCCGAGAAATCTACCTCTTTAGAAAGTTCGTCGGGGAACAATCACCCGTAGTCAAGTATGTTGGATGGAAAAAAGGCATTAAAAAGGACTACAAGTCTATAAAGAGGCTTGTCAATGAATGTTAAACTGGATTATGCAATTAACTTTGCTAGGCGGTACTTCCATTTCCTAGCTTCTCGTCTGTCATGACCATATGATGGAATAGAAACAATTTCTCTTCATAATCAAGAAGAACGAATCAAACAGGAACTGTGGAATGGTCTTCCATGCTACCAAAGCAAGCTTTTGCTTCTTGTCTATTAGCTCCTTTAAAATAATTCCGTCTCAAAGTTAATAGGGAATAACATGTAAATAATTACAGAAATGACTTCACCAAGATAAATACAAAATGAGAATAATACCAGAAGTGCGTTTGAGTGGCAAATTTAGAGTCCACGCGACTTCTAAATACAAAAAGTTTGCAACCGATCAAACAATCTATAAAAAAATTCTGACTTGTAAGATATGCTAAAGCAAATTAATAAACATCATGTGGAGGGCAAATTACGATTATTGAAGAAAAAATATTTATTGCAATGAGCGTAACGCTACTGAAACTTTACGATCAAAATAAGAGACTCTCAATACTAAGCTATCACCTTGTTATCGTGTTCCAAATATTATAAATCTACAAGGCGTGCAAACTGATGGAACCTCACTACTGAGAGACGTTCAAGGTAGATTTTCGTAGAAATAAATCTAATCTCTCTGGCACAGCTTTGTAGGAGGTGCCATGAGCAGCAGAATCCAAATAAGATCGGGTTGATGTTTAACCCAATAGATTTGGAGACGAGAGACTGGGGCCTTCAGGAATAATTAATCAGAATTGAACACGTTCAGGCAAATGGTGTCGAATTGAAAAATCCCATGCCAATGAGATCATTTGGTTGTCCACCAGACAGATTTGAAGACTCTTTACAAACAAAACTAATAATTTGGTTCGCTGTCGTGTTGATAAAAAAAAGTTCAGTGAAGGTCACATGGTTTAAACAAATAATATAACTATTTTTCTTAAGCTTCTCAGAGATGTCAAAGGGCCGGGCTTGGGCCGGCCCAGCCCAAGCCCATCGGGCCTGAAGTGGGGCCGGGCCGGGGCCGGGCCAAGAAGGCTGCCAGCCGGGCCGGGCCTGCCGAAGGCAACCCTAGGCCCAGTCCAGGCCCTGGCCCTAGGTCCAATATCTAGCGCCGCGCTTGGGCCGGGCCCGGGCCCTTTTTTTTTTTTTTTCTTGTTATTCAATTTTAAATTTCATCTCTAGGCGATATTCACAATTTAACGAACCTATTCTGTATCATTTTATTGCATTATAAGTAATATACATATATATGTATGTATGTATATACATATTTATTTGTTAGCCGCTATATTTTTTATTATATGTTAAACATTTTCATACTCATCTTGGTGAGCTTTATTAATAAAATCTTAACACATAACAATTTATATAGAAAAATAATAAATGTATGCATAGGTCCTCCTCCTTTTATCCGGGCTTGGGACCGGCTGCTTATAAACAAACAGGCGAAGTTACCTATTTTTTTATATATACGAAAAAATATATATCTTGCTTGTAAAAAATTATTTTATATATATGAAAAAAAATATATATTTTGTGAAAAAAAATTATTCTTAAAACTCTAACAATCAAAATAATAATGCATGTCTATCCAAAATATCAGCAATCAAAGATCAAGAAATCTGCAGCGTCAACCAAAAGGATCAAAAGAGGAAAATAAAAACAAATTATCTAATCATCCGGAAGTACTTCAATATCCGAGTCACTGCTCTTCCTATCATCAATCGGTTTATCTTGCTCGCGGTATTTCGCATCAAGATAATCCTTCCAACATACACATAGCTCGAGCGACTCGGGGTTAAGACGACTCCTCCTGTCATCCAAAACCCTCCCGCTTGCTGAAAATGCCGACTCTGAAGCAACCGTGGAGGCTTGTACTGGCAGTACATCCCGTGCAATTTGGGATAAAATTTTATACATGTTTTGATTTTGTTTCCAAAAATTTAACAAATTAAAATTCACTTGTTCTTGCCTTGATAAATCAGAATAATGATCAGTATTTGCATATACACCAATCTCATTAAAAGAGGAAAAATTATACAAACCTCCCGAATTATAAGTACCTTCACCTGGTAGTTGTCTTGCTACTAGATGTTCAAAACCTTGAAGGTATGGCGCATAATACCTCTCAGCAGTGGATGATGATGTAGCTCGCCCGCACATGTCAGCTTACGATAGAGGTTGAACAAGTCATCAAACCTCTTGCTCACTTTTGCTGTGAGCAAGGTTGTGTCATCTGCTGTGTAGCACATTAATTTCGATATCTCTTGTATCGAGGCGTTCACGCCATGCAACTTTAACCTAGGATCTAAACAAGTAGCCACAGTAAAAATAGCAGGCAGTTTACGCCAATATTTATTGAACTTTGCATCCATCACTTGTACTATTTCCCTAAATGGTCCTATATATCTCCATTTTGTTAACATTGTAGCCATCTTCAAAATTTCTATTAAAGCGAGAGGAGAGGTGGGATAGTACGTACCAGACAATAAATTCGTAGACGTGTAGAATACCTCCAAAAATTCAGCTAGGTATGTGGCCATCTGCCATTCCTCTTGAGTTGGCAAGCCGGCTGGGAACTGGGTTAGTAGAAAATGCGTATAGACTTCTCGGTGTGCCAGAATGTGTAAAAGCATGTGGTACGTAGAGTTCCACCTGTGGACCACATTTGTAACTGCTCTCCTGCAAGGCATATTATATTGAACACACAACGTTTTAAATTATTGTGTTCTCGGACTCGAGCTATTAGCATACGCTGTCATACCCCTCATTTTGAGAAGAATATCTCCTGCAGCAACTAAACCATCTTGAACAATTAAATTAATAATGTGACAAACACAGCGAACATGAAATAATTCACCATGAAGTACAGGTTGAAGCGTCTCCTTTAAAGCTGCAACATCAACTTTATTGTTAGAAGCATTATCAAAACTAACACTCATAATCTTATCCTTAATTTTAAATGTGGTGCATGCTTTTAATATAAGAGTACCAATGTTCATTCCATCGTGCGGATAAGGGAAGTGCTCGAAAGCGATGATTCTCTTGTGCATAACCCAATCTGCATCAATCCAATGAGCGGTCACACAAGAATAACTAACAAAAGTATAAGGAGATTGCCAAATATCAGAAGTAAGACTAACTTTACCGTCAAATTTATCGAAATAATTGATAAGGCGTGCTTTGGCAGCATTGTACTGTCGGAGTGCATCGGACCTAGTTGTGTTTCTATGAACCTTTTTGTACAAAGGTTGAACGTAGGTGTTCATATATCTAGAGTGCTTAGGATTATCGGCAAAAGAAAAGGCTTGTTCATCATGAATAACAAATTCAGCGAGACCGTCTCTTTGCTCTCGCTGATTATAAACAAATAACTTACCGTCAAAAGATAACTGCGTTTGGGTAGGTTCGACGTGGCCTTGTCGAGGTGCACACTGAGGGTAATGCCTGTTAAGATGTCCATTACCACTACCAGACGAAAATAATTTAAGACAGTACTTACATCGAGCTTTTCGGATGCCGTCCACCGTAACTTCGTCGAAATGATTCCAACACTCGGCTTTCTTTTTCCCCCTTTGGACGTCTGGCACGTTACCGGAGGCATTGCTCGGCCCTTCTTCATCATGACTGGGCATAGGGTTGAGATTAGGCCACGGAGTAGTAGCTTCGCCAACCGAGCTGCGTCCTTGACTATAATGCGGGGGGTCTTCATCAGGCGTGTATGTAAAATCTGGAATGTTTTGATTGAACTCCCAATTGGCTTGGGTATCTATCATACAGCCTGTACTCATTCGTCCAGGAATGAATGGTTGTGTTGGTGCTTGGACTGGTGTTTGTGATGGCCGTGGCGCTGGCGCTTGTGCTGGTGGTGGTGCTTGCGATGATGATGATGTTTTTCGTGATGACGATGCACGCCGCATTTTCTTCAATAATCCAGCCATATTTCACGCTAAACTTTGTAAGAGTAACTAAATACACAAGTATAAGAGTAGTAATAAGAAATAACAATTAAAAGAATGAACGAGTAACAAATATTAGAGAGTTAGTAATTAAAAAAAATTTAGCAAGACTAGTGTAGTAATTAGCAAGAGTAGAGAGAAATTAGCAATTAGTAAATAACAAGAATACTAATTAGTAGTAATTAGCAAGAGTAGTAATTGGAGAGGAAAATAGTAGCAAAGCTTGTTGTGAGAGTAAGAAGAGAGTAAGAAGATTGGTGTGAAAAATTAGAGAGAAATGGTGTGAATTTATAGATTTTAGAAACTTCACAAAAGACCAAAATACCCCTACAAACTATCCGTTTATAGTTGTTGGGGAGGGTAAAAGTGTAAAGGAGTTGAAAAATATAGGTTAGACTAAAATACCCCCCAAACTAGCCGTTATATAGCTGTTGGGGGGGTAAAAGTGGAATTTTGGAAAAGGGGTGGAAGAAAGGGGGGGAAAAGCAAAAGATTCAAAAAAAGTGGGGCCAAACCGGGCCAAACCCGGGCCGCAGACCGGGCCAAAATAACCGGGCCGCAGACCGGGCCAGGGCCGGGCCAAACCCGGGCCAAACCGGGCCGGGCCATTTTCCCCAGATTTTTCGGCCTGGTCCAGGCCCTCTTTGCGCGGGCCGTCACTGTTCACACACGGGGCCGGGCCAGCCCCGGCCAAAACAGGCCGGCCCGCGGGCCGCCCGGCCCTAATGACAACTCTACTTCTCATCATTTCGATTTTGTTAGAAAGAAGACGGGGCTTGTCTTTTCTTTGTTTTTGTTCTAGTTTAATTCGTTAAACAATATTATTGAATTCTTAATTACAATTTGACTTTATTTAACATTTACAAGTTTTGATCTTATTCTAAAAATTTGCAAAAGAAAAAGAATATTGTTTTGCCCCGTCTTTGAATAACAATTACTTTCCCGTAATTTTGTTCAGCCTCTTCTTGTTTAGGAAAAAGGGTTCAAGAGATCTCGCAAAGTATTGGTATGATATTTTACTTTCGTTACAAGCAAAACTGATAATTTGGTTCTTTTTCGTGTTGATAATAAAGGTTCAGGGAAGGTCCCATGGTTTTGAAAAGCAATAAAACCCACGCTTCGATAATGAATCAGACCTCAACCCATTATCTCAAACCCACTGCCATGGACAATCAATAGAACCTCAAGCAACGCAGCCACCTCAGCACCACAGCATAACCCATAATTTGCCCTACCGCCACCACCCCACCACCATCACATTGATTATGTTGGCGGTGCTGCGAATTGGATGGTGGTGGTGCCACCTACCGATGGTGGTGCTTCGGGGAGTTTTGGGAATCAGTTAGAGAAAAATGGTTGATGGAAAAATTAAGAAAATATTAAAATAAAAACTCAAAATAAAAACTAACTAATCAAACATCGATTTGTTTTTGTAAAAACACAAAAACCAAATTAGTTTTGATTTTTAATTTTTTTTTTAAACCGAAAACCAAAACTGTAAGTGATTTCAAACAAACACTACTTGCTATATATACTGTCTGTGAGTAATGTCTAGTAGAAAAGTTAGCTTTGAGCATTAATAAAGCTTCTTCGAAATAATTTAACAACACTTTGTTGAGGCATACAACCGTCTCATCATTTCCGCAACTAGGAACCAAAGTACTATTTTTGTCTTTCTTAAGTATAAGTTCTTTCTTTCAACACATTTTTATAAAAAAAGGGAGAGTTCTCAGATAAAAGCCTTTTTTTTTTTTATTAAGAAACCTAACTAATCCCTACTTTTTTTTCCCGTTCCTCTCTCTCTCTCCCCCCCCCCCCCCCCACACCCACCCCCACACCCTCATCACCCGCCATCGCCATTGCTTTTCCTCTTCCATTCTTTTTCTCTCCTCTCTCTCTCTCTCCCCCCCCCCCCAAAAAAAAGAAAAAGAAAAAAAACCACCAACGCGGCACCAAGCACCACCACCAAGATCTCTAAACCCCACCTCCCCCACTACTGTTGCGGCACCAAGGACTATAATCAAGATGTTCAACCTCGATCCACGACTTCAAGAACCTCTAAATCATCGACTGTGGCATTGGCTACAGGGAGGGTGACAATAACGATGGGAAAGACTTGGGTTTAGAAAGAATAATTCCATGTTTCAAATTATTGAGATTTTGAAATAATGTCCAAAAGTTAGCATAACTAAAAAGAATATTTTTTTTTTTTTGCAAACTTGTGCCTAACCTTTTTTAAAGTTCAAATCCTAGTGAGCAGCAAGATTCAATTTCATGAATATTTACTTAGTTAGGATTTAGTTGCCCAAAGAGTTATGACCAGAGATTAAGATATTACTTCGAGCTGGGTTTCAAATGGTACGTGATTTTCTTTTTAAACTAAGACTCTGTTTGGTAACAGTTTCAGTTTTTAAAGAAAACTAGAAAGAGTTTTGGTTTTTTTTTGGACCAGTTTAAAAAAAGGATGGACGTTTGACATAGTTTATTTTTTCAAAAAACAGAAAAGAGCAAGCGTTTGGTAGGACAGCTCTTTGGGTTTATTTTTTTTTAAATATACATTTTTTTTTGGTTGAATAACAACCAACATTATTAGCTCAGCATCGTTATAACTACCCCACTTCACCGCCGAGCACCATCTTGCCGCCGATCACCATGTCCGTTATAACTCCCCGACTTCACCGCCGAGCACCATCTCGTCGCCCATCACAAACCCAACGTCGTCAATGTTCCGCGCTTTGCCCTTAAAGCTTTAAACACCCCCACCGCCTCAAAAATGTCAAAACTCCCGCCGGAGCTAATCACCTACCGCCCACGCACGACCACCAACCGCATGTTGCACGCCGAGGGCCACCAATTGACCACCCATCTCCGGCCTCTAACAATCGGGCCACGCACGACCGCCATCACTCGAGAATCGCCACCAGGCATACATCCACGCCGCGACGCCTCTCTTCGACAGCCCAACATTGCCAGCCACCCACGACCTGTGAGTGTAGTCATCCATCCACCGCCAATTGCTCAACCGCTGCCAATCGCCCATTTTCTATAATCGCATAATCATTAATGGAGAATCGTTAATCGGGACAGGGGGAGAGAGAGAGAGAGGCCAAAAAGCGTTGCAAGTCGCAATGGGAAGAGGTGGAGTGGTGGAGCCGCCGATGTCTGGTGGAGGCGATGGACGCGGTGGCCGGTGGAGTTAGTTGGGAAGAGGTGTCGCCGATCGAGCAAACCAGTAAAGAAAAAATGCAATTATGTTGCTAGTGAGGCTCAAAGCCAAGACCTCATTAATCTCTTCCTTAGCTCCGCGTGAAATGGATTTTCAAAACCAACAAGAAAATAGCAAATTGCTCTTTTTAAAAACGGGTCTTCTTTTTAAAGTGTTGGGCTTTTTTTAAAAACTGAAGTCCAACCAAACATCCCATTTTTTTTTGAGCTTTTGAGAAATTTAAAAACTGAGCCAAAAACGAACAAAAAAAAAATTGTGTCAAACGGGCCCAACTCTAGTCAGTTGTAGGCCTCTTAGGCTGATACACCTTATTAATTAAAGTGCTAATTTTCCAGAGTAGTAGCTTGCTGCCCAAAACACGGATAACATGTCACGCGCCCCCGCTCTCCACACGAGTAGCAAATACTGTGGTGCCCAAGTGTCACTCCATCCGAAGCAAAATCTGATTTATCCATTCACGTCCACATGGCAAGATGTTATTGGTAGACCTTCCATCCATGCAATCACCACATATTCCCACCACCAGTAAGTACCCAGCAAGTACTTTTTGATCCACCGGTTGTGTTGTGTGTTGTCACTCGAAGCAATTTGCAGCAGCAAAAAAAATGGCAGCGCGCATCGCCGCAGCATCTACCATTGTGGGCTTGGGAACTTCCTCCCTCTCATCTCCTTCACGTGTCTCCTCAGCAAAGCAGACATGCCTCAGCTCCGGTAACCCTCCTTTTAATTACTTGATCCACCACACTACCCTTTATCATGCCTTTTTGAGTAAGCACTTTCTTTACTACGAGATATTGCCTATAGAAAGTATTATGAGATGGTAAAGAATGTGTCAATCTAGACCATCCTCAGACTAGTTAGTGTCACCAAAGGGACTTCTGAAACTACTACAAGATCAGGTGTTGCATGGTCTAATGTCACAGATGCTTGAATATGTGTGCATGTTTTGTTCCTTCAAATGCATATTTGTTTTCTCATATCCAAGAAATCAAATGTCCGGAAAAGGAAACTGTGTCTAGAAGCCAAAATATTGGAAGAAAAGAAAGGCTGCGAAATGCTAACGACGTTAACAATGTAAAATTTGCGTAAAGATTGTTTTGCGACCCTGTATCGATCAGCATCTGTGTCGTGACATGCCTATATTGAATATGTTTTGGCATTAATTGATGATGTAGATTATAATTTGTGAAGATTAACAACTGTAGATGTTTCTTCTGTTTGTCATAGGCTTTTTGAAATCTCCTCTGGCGGCCAGGAACCCTCTAAGACAAGCACAGGCTTCAGGAGGGAAGTTTACATGGTAATCTCACTCCTCTTTTATACCATAATATAATATCATATTGAGCAGTCTTTTTATGCTTATGGAACCCCTTGTGAGGCTTACCAAGTTGAATCTTCTGAATGAATTAGTTGTACAAGTAGTGCCAATACAGAACTGCCTAATAAGTCTGCTTTTCCTCGGTATCTATGAAGCTTTGAGAGGGATTGGCTGCGCACGGATCTGAACGTGATCGGATTTGGGTTGATCGGCTGGCTTGCACCGTCTAGCGTCCCAATAATCAACGGTAACAGCTTGACAGGGCTATTTTTTTCAAGCATCGGAGAGGAGCTGGCCCACTTCCCCACCCCTCCTGCTCTCTCTTCTCAATTCTGGTGAGTAAAGCTTTAGCCTTTGTTTCTGCTTGCTTTAATCATTTATTGGAGCCATTGTCGCCGTTAACCATGAGTGTGAGCATACGTGTCAAGACACGGATCATTCAGTTCATCACTATATCCCGTGCATGATATGCCTTAAAACACTCGCTCCGAGTTGAAATTTAGAATCTCGAGATAGATGTCACGTACCTCACCGTAACAAGATGTTATCTATCTTGCTGGTCAAGAATTGATAAATCTCATGGTCTACCAATCTTTTTCTTTCGCGAAGTTCACGGTAGCGAAGCAAACTTAGCATCATTTCGCAAAAGCATTTGCAAGAGCGGTGCAAAATATAGTTTTACTTTCCTAATTTTGCTCTCCGATAGGAAACATTGTTCGTGGAACGGCTGTACATAGACATACGTGCGTGGTACAACAAGAAATGAGATGAGAGGATAGCAAAAAAACTTATTTCCCTCGTTGCTGGCTACAACAAATTCTCATCAATCAGTTATACTCCATCATATCTGCAAGCGTTATAGCGACTATATCTCCTCCA